>JAVYIG010007812.1:0-96838 GCA_035222895.1 Strongylocentrotus droebachiensis
GGTAGCATTATTTACCTCTTCACCACCCCAATGTACCTTCATCATGAAAATCGTGATGCTTTTCTTCAGCACTTCAAATTTATAGCTCAGTATTATCATCATTACCATCATCACCAAAATTATCATCATCGACACAATCATCATCATCATCATTGTCGTCATCATCAAAATCAACAACATCAGCATTATAGTCATCATCCCAGTCATCATTACAATCAACATCATCCCGAACACCATCATCATTTTCACCATCATCTTCACCATCACTACTATCATCACTGACATCAAACGGAAACAGAACATCAGCATTACAACTTTCATCTTCATCTCTGTGGAAATCCAAAGACACAAATTTCTAAAAACAGACCATTTTAACCACAACACAATTTGTTTTGCAGTAGCTTTTTATTGGAAAAAATTACATTTTCAGCATTTTTTTTTCTTCATTTCTTGAAACAAGTATTTTTCTATAGCCAGCGTTATTATAATACATTCCAATAGTTTCCCCAATGATAATCATAAAGAGTCATTATAACAACATACTTGATTAGATATCTGTCAGAGGTTTAGTACATTTACATACAAAATACATGTGTTTTTAATTTATACATATCTTTTTTGTATCTACATGGCATTCAAAACAATACATCTATCATCCCCACTCAAAGCAATTCACCGTAGTTATCAAATTAGCAACACAAAATGGCTACCATCAAAGTGATTGTCAGAATGATTTCATTATTTCAATATCAAATAATCTAACTTTGATTCTAGGAGATCAGACAGGTTTAATAGAAAACATAGCCCCTTCTAAAACTGAACACAATTCATTGCAGATGCAATAAAATTCATACCAGTGCAGATTTGTTAAAAAATTGTTATCCAAATCATTTGTTTTTGTTGTTGTTGTAAGATTCTGAAAGCACCAATTTAATCCCACTTTAAAACATTACAGCTATATAGAAATGTAGTTCTTATCTTTAGCTTTGAGAGTGAATTATTATGTGTTTGGTCGAAAAAAGGGAACTTCATGCCCAACATGGGCCATCATAATGCATATTTAGACTTTAATTAGTCTTTAATGGTGCAGGTTTAAACATCAATCTTCCACTTTTTCAATAGCTGTGTACCATAAAAGCTCTTTTACAAAGAAATAAAATGTGTTCAATTTAGGTGTACAGGGGTGGGACTTAACAAACACAGATCTGTATAAAACAAAACAATTGTTTACTTGACATGACGGAGAATAGATACACTATCACTCATATCTATGACTTTATGAAATCTAAGTTTCTATTCTGACTTAACTCCAATACTAGATCATTTTTGTCATGATCATACTGCGATGCGTTGATGTATGTTCGCTAAATACTGTTTGAATGCTAAAAATGAACTGTTTACAACAGCTCCGTAAAATTTATCATTGCTTGAATAATCTTCTCCAAATGGATACACTATTTACAGACTCTGTATAAAATTTGAAAAGGCAGTTTGACGAAGATTCACTGCTCAAAAGCTGTCTTTTTCTAATCTTTTCTCTGGAAAAAATGCATCAAAAAATTACTTTGATGCTCATCTGTAACAATACAGTGTACAACTTGAAATAAAAACGGTTAGATTATTAGTATGAAGCTAGGAACATAAAAACCCAAAGGCGGAATGCAAAAGCAAAATAACATAACTTGAAGAAGCTTTTAACTTCTAACATAAAATAACTAGTTATCTTTTAAAAAACAAAGATTTCAATGTGTAAAAGTAAATTGAAAACAAATAAAAACAAACGATGCATAATGTTTTAACAAAGAGTTACCGGTACTTGAATGGTGAAAAGTTAAAAACTACATTGACTGTAATGCTTTGCAAACATTACTGAGCTGTTAATATAATCAATTTACATTTGAACATTTTAAGAATTTGATTAAAAACTAAAGGAACATAGAAAAGGAGAAAAGGGGAGTTAAACAAAACCCACAGAATATGTCTTTAAAAGCAGCCAGAACTATATGATAAAATAATGATAATAAAGCATTTGTTAATACTGTTATGCAGATCAACCAAAAAATGTAATTATCTAGAACTTTTGCTTTGTTTTTCTACAAATGTACATTTCAATTGCATGTTGCAAGTGCAAAGGTGCCTGTAATACAATAACATCTTTTTCACTTTTCTCCTTCTCCTGAGAGAAACGAAAAGGAAAAGGTGTCATAAAGCGTGAAAGTACTACGCCCTCATTACAAGTCTTAAGAAAACATCAAAGAAAAGGAATTCTCCCAAATATACAACTTGTTGCACAGACAAAGAACAAGAATGATAAAACATACATAAATCACTATTACAGAAGAAAACAAATTGAAGCAAAACTGCATATCACATGTCGATATCTCACATGCTCAAACAACATACTTTTCTTCTGGTTACCACTTCACGATATCATCAGAAAAAAATTTGTATATCAATATAATAATTTCTCAAATATTTTACACATTTTACACAGCGTTTTCAATATCAAAAAGCCAAGCTTCACAACAAAATGACTAAAAATGCACAAATATAAAGAAAAAATATTGTCATTCACCTGTCATCACAATCACTATTTAAAACAGAAAAAAATCATGACTTAAGAACATATCATCATCACCACCATCATCAAAACTGGAAGCATATTACATTGAATATACACTGATGATGTTATTTGACGTGTTCTTATACATCAAGATATAAAACGAACATTTATGCAGCTCCGTGTGTGCCACCAATACGCTCAAATGTCAAAAGTTTGAAGGCAGAGGGGCTTTAACTTGTATCATTAATACACAGAGATAAGGCCCTTCTACCTCCGAACAGACAATGCCTTGGTTCAAGTGATTGGTCTATTTTGCATAGAGGGAAAGAGTGTCTAATTTCAAATCGATGTGAAACAAAGTATTTCAGCGAGAACAATTATTCAATACCTAATTTCTTTTTTTTCTTTTTTCCACAACCAAATCACAAACCATTGATTGTATTTCAATCGAGTATACTTTTGGGCAAGGCCAAGCCATTTATTTTGTCCCAAATGTTACAGA
This sequence comes from Strongylocentrotus droebachiensis, assembly GCA_035222895.1. Classification (NCBI taxonomy): domain Eukaryota; kingdom Metazoa; phylum Echinodermata; class Echinoidea; order Camarodonta; family Strongylocentrotidae; genus Strongylocentrotus; species Strongylocentrotus droebachiensis. The sequence goes on from JAVYIG010007812.1 coordinate 3,066, forward strand.
CCACATCTTAGATTTGTTGTAGATCTGATTATTGCATGAAGTTAAAAGCCCTACTAAAGCTCATATCAAACCAGGGCCCCCGTTTCATAAAACTTGTTATCAATACCAAATGCTTGAACTATATCACAAATTTGCTCTTAGCCAATCAAAACCCAAGATTTCAGTAGCTTATACCGATTATTGACACTGCGTTTTATGACCAGGGCCCAGATATGAAGAGAAAAGACAAATTTGAAGTCATTTTCTGTTCAGAACTCTGCAATATTAGGTAACATTTGGGACACGCAATAATCAAATGACTAGGACTTGCCTTTCTACATTAAATCTGTGCTAGATGAAGATTGATTGTGCTAATTTTGACTTGCTTTTTTCGACTGGTGTAAAACATTGATACATTCCTGCAAAATTACCAACAGAATATTGAATTTTGACAAGAATAACAACAGGTAGACACCAATGAAATTATCAAATATGTAGTAATATCTTCTCTGAGTATACACAGATAAAAAAGGGGAAAATTATTATTACAAATCACAGTAAAAAAAATTACCACATTTAATTGCAATGTGTTTTTGGAATTCAATGAAGAATTGCTTGATTAATCTGCCCCTAATAACAGGGATATATATCGATCTTTGAGATCTTTTTTTTTTTTTTTTTCATTTCAAGCTCATACAAAATATTTTCAATCCATTCAATTTCATTTTTCAAGAGAGCTTATAGCTCACAATGTACTTCCATATTATCATTTCAGTTTCTAAAAAAATAAGTTACCTCGTTATTAATTTCTTTTTCATCATGATTTTTCATGAAACAAATGTCAACACCAGCCTATTCTTGTGTAATTACTTTATTGTCATTGGAGAAGTGGAATTACATCAATCTGAAGTAAAAATATATTCAGTGTGAACGTAACCGTGTTCTGGAAGTGTAACGCCCATGCTATTTTGTAGCACAGTTCACACTTTTCTTTACATGAAAGCTGCTACATGTATTACTTGATAGTTTACTTGTTACTACAAAACTAGACAGAAAAAATGACATTATCCTGGAAAATCTATGATTTTCCCCAAAATACAATATATTACTTGATTGTCTATGCAAAATACTTTAATTTACAATAAATTACTTTAAAATCTTGATTTCTGATCACAAAATTAGTTCCATTTATACAATTAAATTTCCCCAAAGGAGGTTTAAAAACAGACAGTTACACTTCATAGTACTGGCAAGTAAACAAACCATTTATTCACACACCCCTCAACCGAAGGTGGACTAGCCCAAATTTAGCTTGGAATCGCATAAGAATCCACATGTGGGGGTACAGAGACGAGATGTTCCATTTACCTATATGGGGGAAATTTATTTAAAATTCACAGCTTGAGAGCATTGGTTATTTATGGGATAATACCTCAGGACTTGTAAAATTCCTGGGAATTAGACCGTTTAAAAGAGAAATGAATAAAGTCTTGTACATCTTTTTCATACAATTTTCAGACCTTACAGTAATCGCATTGGCACATTAGAAAATTTGGTACATCATTTCATTTCATTCTAGCACAAAATTGTCTTTCTCCTTTCCCTCTTTTTGGATAAGAACATTCTTACCTTTTTAAAAGAATTGTTAGAAAATCACACAACCTTTTTTTTTAAATGACACTACGCTCCTTGATTACATGTGTTATACAAATATAAAACATCTTTTTTTCCCCACACAAACATGAGTTGAACAAATTATACATTAGGTTGAGAGAAAGAGAGAACATCTCTAATAAAAACAAAGCGTTATAAAACAGATAGCATCATGCCCTTTTTTGGTTAAAATAAGTAATAATTGAAAAATACAACGAGCGGGAAAAGAGTCAACATAATAATTATTAATTTCTGAATGCAGAACCCTGCACCCTAACACATATCACAAGTAGCTCTCTATATACAGTTCAAATGACAAAATATAACCACAAGGTTCATTATGCTTGAAATACTTAAAATTCTATGATTGTCCATTTCTTGAGTTTTTTCCTACATCAAAATTGTACATAAATCATCTCTGATTTACTTGTCAAATAAATACAACGCCATTAAAAGAGAGAGTAATATCTCCTTAAAGTCTAAGAGCGGTAGCACTTTCTTATCACGACTCGCATAGCTTGGTTCTTGTCAAAGATTGGTCTAATCAAATTCATCAAAAGTGATACAATCAACGAGACGATTACATTAATATTTGACAGATTTGTTACCTTCTTGAACACACTTTTATATCTTCTATTTCAAAAAACAACTCGGTGTCGCACAAATCTTTCAAATAGTTACCCTGTAAGAGCTGCATAAATGACAGTGCTTGTGGAAAAGCGTTTTGCTTCTCTTGAAATTTGCCAAATAGACGGATTAGGGTATAGAATAAAGTGCTGTTCTGTTTGCTTGTGAGTATGAATTTACAGAAGTGCCTTTAACAGCAACGCCTGGTGGGCAAAACCTAAACAACAAAAATGTGTGTGGTATAAAAATATGTTACTGCATTTTCTTTTTTTCTTTTTTTGTTTGTTTGAAAACAGCCCAAGTGCAGAAGGATTGGGTGTCTATATGTACCAATTCTCAGTGCTTTAGACTCTAAAAGAGTGATATCATTTTCTTCTGTCCATTTACATAATCCATACTGGCAGTGCAACATCTCAAGCTGACTTCACTTCTGAATACTTTCACCAATTTTGCATCCCTGTGCACTTGATTCAATTTCCAGTTTGCACAGAGAACTAGCAGTCTTTAATATGATGAGTTCCTTTACATCTTTTTTTAGAAATACCTCAATCGCCAAACTACAATATATTTCTCCGATTAGGACACTCACTTTCCTCTTGATGCTTGCTGTGTATGGAGCCCAACATGGCGTAAAGCCACAACCATTCTGATGATCCCTTCACATGATCTAATATTTACTAGGAATCTTTCGATTTACATTGCTTACTCGGATTCGATTAGCGAACATAGAAACATCAGGTACGTGTGATGGGGAGTTCTGCTGAAACCTTAATCCGTATCTTGCGGGAAAGACGGATAGAGGAACAGCTCCGGAATGCTGCGTAACTATGGGAAGATGCAGCATTTTGGATCGCAGGTTGTCTACATGAACATGGTTGCTTTGTGGGTGGGTGAGCGCATTAGTTCTGAAAGATTCAAAAGACCACACATTTGATGCTTAAGCATATCGCAGAGAGACTTTTTCTCTCCTAGATCTCAGTGAGTTCATCAAGTCCTTTATCTTCTCCTTGTTAACTGCTTTTGTCCAATTGCAATAGGCATTTTTAAGTCCTCACAGTGCATTTTCAGAGAACATGCCACTTGTCCAGGTTGATTAGGTGTGAGTCTGTCCCACATCTAGAAGTTCCTGTAGAGAAGTCTCACAGGGCTTTCGGTAACTCCACTATCGGAGTAAGACCGGACCTCTGACAAGTGGTCCTCGAGAAAACCAGCAGGGGTCGACTACAATGGGACTGTTCCACAACAGTCCAGGAAATGTAGCATGGTAGGACGAATCCCTTTTTGCTTTGTTCAAGTCCCAAGGGGAAACATCAATTGCCCTAACACATCCATCAATATATGCATATAAAGTTCTGAATGAAGTGTTCGGTTGGGTAAGAGTTGAAGGGTCAGGGATCAGGGGTTAGACCAAGGTCTCGGCTGCTTGCTCCAACTGGGCTCGTATGGAGTGGATGCCTTTCATGATCTTCTTTTGATGTCCGGCCAGTGTGACCCCTAACCTTGGAAGGTCACTCTGGGACAGTCTGGCGATGTCCTCAAGCCGCACGTAGCCCGCTGCCGTGAAGGAATCCTTGTAGCGTCCCATCTTGAGGCTGTCAAGCCAGTCCGAGACAGAGTTGAAACGGCTCAGGTCGTTCAGGCTCGAGCTGAGGCCAAGTGGACTCCTGCACAAATATAAAAGATCAATAATAATAATAATAATAATAATATTCCGCTTTTATAAAGCGCCCAATACATCGGTACAATGATGTCTCTATTTAAAGTGCTTTACAAATATATTATTACCCCAGTCATCTTATTTCAAACACACCTTTAAGGACACAAATTTCATATATTAGTAAAAGCTCCCTCTTGCATCCTCATATTGATGGCAATCAAATTATAGAAATACCATGCGTTGAAAATGATATGCTTGGAATTTCAAGGGAGTTTAATATCTGTTATTCACCAATTCCCCAAAGTAATTCTTTGTTCGTCTCTGCTAAAAAAAAAATAATGAAGCTCCAGCTTCTAATGAGTAAGTGAGTGAGTCTCTGACATGACTAGATATGAACCACTCTTTTTAACATCCTATCCAAAGGTATAATTTCCAATTCTCTCAGAGTAATTCCATTTTCATCTATGCTTTTAAAAAACATGAAGCTCCAGCTCATAATGAGTAAGTGAATGAGTGAGTCTATGACATGACTAGATATGAACCACTCTTTTTAACATTCTATTCAAAGGTATAATTTCCAGCCTGTCTGTCAGTCTAGCTTACCCATTTTTGGCGAGAGGCCTGAGTGCGTTGGGATTCCTGATGAGCCGGTCCAGCGTTGAGACGATAGTGGTGAAGGTTGGACGGTGATTTCGGTCTCGTTGCCAGCAGTCAAGCATGAGCTGATGAATGGCCTCCGGACACTCCATGGGAGGGGGCAACCTGTAACCCTTCTCAACTGCTTTGATAACCTGTAAAGCATGGACAAAAAGATTGTGTTAATCCTTGAAGTAGATGCACAAGTCTATATCTCGTGTAGATGAAAAACAAGATAGTATCTTGTGAATAAAAAGGGGATTATAATGTTTTTCATTCTTGGATGAGGAAAAATGGACAAAAGACATACTGGTATCCATTTATCAGCGTTCATTGTGGTTATAATTATCTATGAATAAAAACAACATACTCCATAATATATCCTATAGGACCTTAAACCATCCAGCTTTGCAATTTCCTGGGGTAGTCTTAAAAGATGGGTTTCTAGTTCGTCATGGACAATAGCGGAAAAGTTTGTTGGGGTACACTCCCATTTCTTAGGTGAACCCTTTGGATCAATTTTAATTTTATTTATAGAACTACCTCATACTGATTTCCACACCAGGAAAAAGTGCTCTAGGCTCATAAGACTATCTGTGTTTCAAAGACGCTTACAGCTTTCCTGGGGTAGCCTATAGAAACAGATTTCTGGTTGTTCTTCAATGATACTTTGAGAGTTTCTTTGACATACTCAACATCTTGGTTTATTTGGGCATTTCCAATATTTTACAACAGTTGGCACAAGGAGGTATGGCATATGTGGCTTCCTTTACTGTTTTCCCAAAGTGGTCTGTAGAGACAGATTTCCAGGTGATCTTTCCTCAGACTTTGAGTTTCTTTGGTATACTCACATCTTGGTTTGGCCAATTCCAGTACGGTCTCTCTCCGTACGACATGATCTCCCACATCACTACCCCAAGGCTCCACACATCACTGGCTGACGTGAACTTCTTGTATCCGATCGCTTCAGGAGCTGTCCACCTAATAGGGATCTTCCCACCCTGTATGCGGAGAGGCAAAGAAAAGAGAAGTGAGAATTTTGTTGAAAGACACCGAGTTGATGATAACATGTAGATGAAACTGCCGACAAGTAAGGTATTACGGTTGAGGAATGTTTGTAAATCGCATGGATTATTGATAAGTTGGAACTGAATGACTGATACATCTTTCAAAAACACTTCATGAAAGGCATATTTGATGTACAATTTCTGGATTAGAGCTACAAATCTTCAATTCTCTATTTGTTAAGTGTTAAAGGGATCTGCAAACACAAGCAATTTTTGAAGAAACTTTGGAAACAATATTTAGAATGATTCAAAATATATGTTTTTATCAAGGGCTACCACTTCCAAATGCTTGGAGGCTGTTCTGCAAGTATCTCACAGAGGCAATTGAAACACAGCCCAGGAAAGCCATTTGTCTTTGCAGCAGTTCAGTGGGTGTTTTCACAAGGATAGTAGAACTATCGTCCTTGATGCTTTACAGGCTGTTCTGAAGGTATTCCTCAAGGAACTATTTTCATCGAAAGGAACATGTCCTCGAGGCTCTTCTGACAGTAGAAGACCACTCACCCTTGTTTCATAGGCTCCATCCAGCTCCTTGCGTCTCGACAGCCCAAAGTCCGCTACTTTGCACACAAGATGTTCGTTTACCAGGATGTTGCGAGCAGCGAGGTCGCGATGCACAAAGTTCATCTCTGATAGAAATCGCATTCCAAAACCGACGCCACGCATCATTCCAAGTAGTTGGGTCACTGTAAATCGTCCGTCATTTTCCTGCATTGAGAAAAGGAAAATGTTTTAATTTCATTCTTCATGTCCAGTTCATAAAAGGTCAAGCTGTTATAGACAAACCTGACTGGAATACATGCATGTACATATCATGATATTTACATGAATTTGTGAAGCAACAACTCTTAAGAATACAAATCTTGTGCAGAAGTGTTGTTTTATGAAGTCATTGGTCTATGAATACTTCTGGTTTCACGTAATTCTTGAAGCTGGTCACAACTTCCAAAAGAAACAAACAGGAAACCCTCAAACTTTTTCAAGCAATAGCAGAATGGAATTAACAGTATTTCCAGAAAGAAAGGTCTTGCTCTAAATGGCCGACATGCTACGACTGCTGACCTGTGACCCATGACCTAAACCCCACACACACTCACCCTCAAGTATTTGTCCAGCGAGCCGTTTTCCATGAATTCCGTCACAATCATAGCCGGTCTCGTCTTGGTGACCACCCCCAGGAGTTTGATGACATTGGGGTGGTCAAATTGGCCCATGATGGAGGCTTCCGACAGGAAGTCCGAGCGGTCCTTGTCCGTTGCGCCCGTCTTGAGGGTCTTGACGGCTACCTTGATGGTAGTCTTGTCCGGCATAAGCATCAGTCCACTGCACACGTCTCCAAATTCGCCTGGATTTCACACCAAAAAACAAATGTGATATCAGAGGCTTATAGTGTATGTTTGTTTCAATTTATCTTATGGGCAATTCATGGGATTACCTTGAGCCGTTATATTAAAAACTAATCTACACACAAATCAATTAAAGAGAAATGTAGAGACAGATAGCATAAATAATGGAGAGAGAGGCCAACAGAGGAAGAGAAAGATGGAAAGAGAGAACAGATAAGTAAGAACGCACAAAGAGAGAGAGAGAGAGAGAGAGAGAGAAAGAGAGAGAGAGAGAAAGAGAGAGAGAGAGAGAAAGAGAGAGAGAGAGAAAGAGAGAGAGAAAGAGAGATGGAGAGAGAGTGAGAGAGGGAGGGATAAAGATGGAAAGAGAGAAATAGATATAAACAGAAAGAGTAAGAGACACATACAGAGAGAGAGAGAGAGAGAAAGAGAGAGAAAGAGACAGAAAGAAAGAGAGACTTAATTGACCAGGGTTTATATACATCTCCATTCAATAAAAAAAGAATAATAAAAAATAACCTAAACAAATTTGAGGTGGTCACACACGCGCATGACTTCATCTATTGACACATTTGTCAGCCAAATAATGACACCTTCCACTGAGAAGCCATTCATAACATGACAAAAATCAATATGGAAATTGCTTCAAAATTGAAATTTCTCCCATTCCCCCATGCTCCCATCAATTTAACTCAATTTATCTCCATTTTGGCCTGCGTTCAGGCAGATGAGTCAGCAGAGGGACCTGACACCCTCTCCCTGATTTATTATCTTAGCCTCTAATGATTTATTCTAGACTATATACCAGCTCATTTTCATTCTCACAAGTTTCTCTCAATCCAGAAGCTTCAACAAATAAACTATATAATGGGCTACTACTACTACTACTATATGGTATTTACTTTGTTATTATTTATCATGTAGTCTGTTCATGGCCAGAAGGTCAAAAACTTTGTACTGAAGTATATGAATTGACACCTTTTTGGCTCCAAACAGACGTTTTCGATGACATAAATGAATGATGTCACACTCTTTATGAATTTAACACACTGACTTTGTGCCACGATACATCCAGGATTTATTTACATCGGCCAATTATTCAAATGAGGAGGTTCTAAAAAGATGTGTAACCATTTCAAATTACTGATGTATCTAAGAAAGATATTAACATATGCCTGTAATACCCCCCCCCCCCCAAAAAAAAAAAAAAAAAAACTTTTTTAATAGTAAGATAGACAAATATGACATTTTGAAACAAAATAACGGCCCTCTATTTTCAACTCTGATACCCCTTGAATTGACCTCATTCACTGCCCACCCATGCCAATGTGTGAAAGTTTGTGAGTAATAGAATAACAATATTTCATGTACAGCATCCCAAGGATGAGTAATATGAATTATCTTCTTATCAAAGCATACTGAGATCTTTCCTTCACACCCTGAAGGCAGTCATAAATCGAGTCAAAATTCAGCGCATTTCAATCGCAGTCTCCTTAAAACTAGGGAGGGGGCAAACTCGGGGGAAATATCCTCCACTTTATCACACATAACTGATAATTCTTTCAACTTTTAGGAACTAAATATACATTCTGTTTGGCACTAGCATCTAACATTATAATCTGGAGACATATCTTTTCTGCTATGAATGATCTTTAACCTAATAGATACTCTATTAATTTGCCAACGCTCTTCTTGTTCTTTTTCAAATCGGCGATACAGATATTTTTGTTCTACTACTTCACTATTTAAGCAAAAAGTTGTCTGCCTAAAATGAATATTCATGAGCAAAAGTGATGTAAAACATAATAGGGAAGCAACTGCCCTAGAAAGATGACAAATATGCTAAAAGCCAATAAAATTCAATGATATCAGAAGCTTATATTAATTATTGAATTATTGAACTTGTCTCATCCTCTGTTTGGATATAAAAGGGCGTGCAGTCCCACAAATTACAACACAGAGTTAACATCTTTGTAGCTCTGTACAGACATTTTAATACCAAGGACCCATTTCACTAAGCCCTTTTTCAATGAAAAATGACAAAAACCAGTGACAAATCTGCTGATAACCAATCAGAAGCAAGGATTTCACTAGCTTATAACAAAAACTTTCATTTGTCACTGATGAAAGGTTTTGTGAAATGGGGCCCAGGTTTCATGAGACATTGCCCTATAAAAAGGTGGCATAAAGGAAATTTCTTTCTTACCTCCACCGATGACTTCAAGGATCCGGATCTGCGTGGCGTCGATCTCGGTGGCGAACTCTTTGACGGCCTGGTTGGGGTCCTCATAGGTGAAGGGGTCCACGTAGGTCTTGACCTTCTTGATGTGGGGCAGGATAACTGTAGAGTGACCAAAGGTGATTGCTGGTGATCGTAATCGAAGTCGAGGAAGAGGAGGACGATGTGGAGTGCGATGATGAGGATGCATGATTGGTGAGAGTGATGGTGGAGCACGGCATGGTGATGATAAGGAGGGAGGAATGGCGATAGAGGTGATGGAGAGAGAGGGAAGATGAGAAAGAAGGATTTTAGTAGCGAGGATGATGGAGATGAAAATGATGATGGCGATGATGGAGATGAGTTGAGACAGAAATGTTAGTTACACAGCATTTAACACAAGATAAGAAGATATGGAAGTTGTGTGGAACAGAAGCATGAATAAAGGAAGAATGAGGAGGAAAAGGAGGCAAAGAAGAAGGAGGAGGAAAAAAAATAAGAAAAGGAAGATTATGATAAAGAAAAAGGAGGATGAAAAGGAGTACAAGAGAGAGAGAGAAGATGATGTCATAATGACAATATAGAATCCATTCAAAGATGGAGAAAGAGAAAAATAGTAAAAGCGAATGTTGATCAAAGTTACATCAGGTTAAAAGAAAAGCAATGATGATTCAGTATGCGATGATGGGGGAAATTGTGAAGGGGAACAGGATGGAGAGATGGAGATGGAGATGGAGAGAAAGAGAAAGAGAAAGAGAAAGAAAGAGAGAGAGAGAGAGAGAGAGAGAGAGAGAGAGAGAGTGATATATTAGTATTTCAAAACTTTCTAAGCAGGACTGCAAATGTTTTGTACGATAAAAGGTGCTAACGCTTTTTGTGGATGTCTACTTTCCTTTTTTTCTACATTCTCAAAGTTAGTTGGGTATAAAGCCATGGAGCTATGACATTTTAGAAAATGCTGCTTGTGCAGCACCTCTAGCATGGTTTTTAAAAATTCAAAATTCAAAAATTTAAAATACATGGACTCTAAAAAGAATTGCACTTTATTGAATCCTTAGAAAACTTTTTTTAAATACCTTAAAGAAAATTAGTTTCTTGTTGAAAAGTAAAATTTCCAGATATGAATACCACCCAAGCATGTGATAAATTGATGTGGGATTAGTATGGGATGTATATGACATTATAATGATATTCTTTCTCATTACTAAGAATTAAGTGATAAATCAATAAAAAGTGACAGTTTGGGACATATATTTTGATATGTTGACAGTTGAAATATCTTCTAAAAGGCTAATGAGGTATTTACTAATAGTGTGATCCTAGAACTATCAATCATTTGATGTATTTAATTGCACAAAAACTTGACATCATTTTTTTCAAGCAAAATAAATTCCTTTAGTAATCCAAGGCATAGATGTTTTTTTGTTTTTTAATGTAGGACATGGATTTATTTAAATGGTAATTAAGAATATAATTTGCCTGCCTCGAGTTTCAAAAATCAAGTACTTGCCGATCAAATATTTATAAGAAATTCACTCTAGTGAAAAGTGCAATAAAACAAGTCACACAACCTTAAAAAATAATGTATCATTTAATCATTATATATACTGCATAAAGTCTATTCCCAAAGTATCATAAGCAATATGCTGTATTTTAACAAACTTAGAGATATTCACACATGCTTTCACATCACACAAAATACACCAAAACCTCACTTAGAATAAAGCCTTGTTCACATACGACCCAAATCGCTTCAAAACGTTCTTAAAAAACCTGATGTGCCAAAATAAAAGGGCATAGGCGTAGCACACTTCATATTTCTGTACCTTGTAATACTCTGAGAGGTATACATATATATGTAGGGCCTCTGTTGTTTGCAGCTACATTTTTCTCTCTCTTGGTTTTTTCTTTTTTATTCATTATGTTTTGATTAAATAACGTTTTTAGGTGGGCATATGTGAACAAGGCTCCAGGTGATTCTATCGTCCTTTTGACATTTACCTTCACCATTAGTGCCGTTGGCATATATGAGGTGGCCATTTTCTGAGGGAGGTACTTCCTTTTTCCTGTTAGGAGAAGGTAGGAGAAAAAAGAAACATTATAAATCTGAAATATAAGACTGATTAATATTTGTGAGATTTCATGTTCCCTTCGGAGAAAAAAACATTGTTCATTTCTTAGAATATAAGTATTTACCCTCTGAATGTCATTACCAATCTGTCTTCAAATTACTTCATTACATTATCTATACAAAAACACATGAAACATTGTCTGTTCAAACAGAGAAGGGCATTAACTTGTATACTTTAGCACACAGCTATTGCCCTTCTCTTCTGGCTTTGAACAAGACAACACATTTTCTCCAAACAGATAATATATATATATAACTTTAAAGCAGTTTATATCAGATACAAAATGCAAGGTAAGAGTTGAGAACAGTCATTTATAAAAAGTTGCCATGTTTCATACTTGTTCTATCGGTTTGAAGTGTTCCTGCTACGTCTATCATGAGCGAGGAAGAGAGAGGGAATATCATCCAAAGCCTACAGGGCAATTTAGCTGTCTTTCCAAGACCGATTTAGCATAAAATGCTCATTTGGAGGCTTTTAAAAGATGGGAATTTCATGGAAAACAGCCTGCCCTTGGTTGCTAAATGGCTGACAAGAAGGCTGTTTAGAGCCATTTTGGATGTTTGATGGAGTGCATGCTTGTATCTAAAGCAGTTATGCATCCTTTAGGCATTACAGCCAATATGGCACATATGAGTAAGTTTAGGAGGGGGAGAGAGAGAGAGATAAAGTGGGAATGGAGGGAGAGGGGAGAAGGAAAAAAGGGTAACAGGAAAGAAAGAGAAAAAGGAGAGGGAGAGAGAGAGAAAGAGAGGGGGAAGAGAGGGCTGGGGGAAGGGAGTGTGGAATAAGAAAGAGAGAAGGATATAGAAATACAAAGAGGGAAGGGAAGGGAAAGACAAAGAGAAAGAAAAGAGAAATAGACAGACAGAGAGACAAGGGGAGAGAGGATAGGAGGGAAAAGAGAGGAAAACCTGATGGGCTATATAGGTAGAGAGAATAACAGAAATGGGGAGGATTCAACCTCCTATTTCTCTCAAATTTACTTGAATTGTCTAGGATAAATCTTCTCTTTTAAAGTTGATTTATCCAAAAAATTGGATGATGATAACAAATAATATGGCTTTGTGAATAATACACTGCACCAATTTCTTGTGTTAAAGACGAAAAATCAGCCTATCCTTTCACAGATATGTACAAAATAACACTGCCAGAACTTTGATGAACTTGAATTTACAACTAAAACAATTTCCTCTTCGCTTTATGACCTTGATGAATACTGCCAGCATATGTCGATTTTGAAAAAATTGGCAAATGAACTAGCGAGAAAGAATTTTCAAAGCAGGAGACACAAGACCGAATCATCTTGCGAGAAGGGAAATATACGTAATATCGAAAAGTGAAGTGGTAAATTCTCCGCCAAGATTGAATCAGGGAATAATACATTTTTGAGGAGAGAGAAAATGCTACAGGATAAACAAGCTGACTATGGATGGGATATATCGAATACATACTGGAGGATATGGATTAGACCGAGACATTATGAGGAAAGGGAAAACTGATGGCAATAAATGACAAATTCCATGACAAGTTAGTGCATCTGTAACCTTTACTGAAATTTGGAGTGAAAATTCAACACCATAAATGTTTTCTTGTTGTTTTTGTCTATAAATATTCCATTCGATATTGGAACTATTCTTTTGCAGCACCATAAGAAAAATCTTTACCTTACCTAATTGGAATGCTTAAAGGAAATCATGGGAAACAATTCAGAATATAAATAATCATATTTTCATCAATTTTGAGTGTGCTTTTGTGGTATTTTGCGAAAATTTGGCTCTACAAAAGTGAAGAAAAGATTGAACGTTTATCTGTTCAACGAGAACAGCTAGCTTGTACCCAACACTGGTTACTGTGCCAAAATACCATATGGTTTGTGGAGAGACAGAAGGGTGTTAACTCATATCAATTTACACAGAGTTAATGCCCTTCCGGCTCTCAAAATACGATTAACAAATACACAAATAATCACAGGAAACATGTTTATCAAATCTAAGTGCCCTTGATATTTAAAAGGTGAAAATAATCTAAAACTAGAAAAAAAAGAAATCGGAAGTACTAGTAATAACAATTTGATTTCTAAGATACTTTTCTTTTCTAGCAACACAAAACTATTGTGCATTGCTACTCATGATTTTAACACAACTTATTTTCAAACAGATCTGTCTAGGCATGCAATAAATCTTCAACTATTTCTGACATAAACTTTGCTTTTGATGACATTTTTGCAATATCTCAGAGAACAAATTAAGCGATATCAATGATTTGTTTTTTCGGTTCGTTTTCGGTTCTCAGAAAAACGAGACACATTTCCGTTAAAGTAATCATTTTATTGAAATGCAATAAAAGAATTATATACATTTCAGATGAAAAAAATAATAATTCCCTGTATGCATAACCATTGTAAAATTTTGTGGAAATGCAAGAGATGAAAAAGAAAGAATGGAATTGTTTCATGGAAAAAAAAATGAAAGGGAAATAAAACTAATGGTAAAACAATTGTAAGAGAGTGCTTTGTCAAAGCTAAAATAAATTGTGACATGAAAATATGAAATTCAGCTTGAAAGTGTTTGCTTTAAGATCTAATAAATGCCTACAAGTACATTCAACTCAGAAAGATGAATGTTGGAAAATGCAGTTCTACGGTCTAGCATAGATGATCATGAAATAAAATCACAAAATGAGCAGTGAATATTTCTTTTCTTATGAATGAGGAAATGATTTTCCACAGTATTTTCCAAATAATTGGTGATAGTATATCTCATTCTAAAACAACTTAAAAAACTACATGTTCTACAAACAAAAACGTACAAAACTTTCATGACAAAACATTATGCATAATATGATATAAACATGATTTCCCACTCTTAAAGTTGCTATAGACCAAGAGCATGTTTGAATTATGAACTATTACTTCATTTCATTTGGAATTATTTTGAAACATGGCCAAAACTACAGTGTATCAAAATATGTTAGAAGACTGTTCAAAAGATGAAATGGTTGCACTCAAATGTCATCTGTAATATATACTCAAACACTTTCTCAAGTTTTATAGAAAACAGTTACATATAATTGTTTGAGATACATGTAATATATCATGGGAAGTTCACATTTGGTATAGAAATTGATTGTTATTGACATAGTCCATTAAATGGATGTAATTTGTTTATTTTTGTATTAAAACAAATTATATACTTTGGTGCTATGTCAGAGTTTACATATTCCAAAGAAAGAAAGAACAAAAAAAGGGGGAGAAAAAAATATTGCCTTTCATTTTCTCACCTTATATAGCTATAACGATTTTTGTTTTGATTTTTTAAACCACTATAATCGAAAGAGTCGTTAACAAAAGTTTTCCTTCGATCAATTTATTTTCTTCATGAAGTACAAATGTGAACTTCCCTGTTAGATGATGCAAAAAGCTGTTGAGGGAAAGATTAAACAAAGGTTACAAATCAATTGTGGTCCATCTAACATGAGGGGCACAAGATCATTGATGAGGGGAACTCTATATGGTATATATGATACTATAAAACCAAAGGGATGGGGGAGGGGGTCACAGATGACTTTGGGGTAGGGTTACAGGTTAATTCAGGTGAAATTAGTCATTTTGATGGTTGTATACGTCATCAAACGGGTAAATGTATGAGTAATGTGCATGTGATTGTGTGTGTGTTACAGAAAGTAAACAAAAACAAGAAACGTAAACACAAGTGGAGAATGATAGGGCGACATGAAGCGGTGAGGAAAAACAAAAACAAAAAACAACATGCAACTTTGACATTGAAACAACTGATCGGGATAAGTAGGCTGCAAGGCAAAGCAAAACAAAAAAGGAATAAATAATAGAAATAAAAGCGGATAAAGTATTTAATGTAAATCATGTGATTTGAATGACATCCTATATAAGAAAGCTCCCAACATACAAAGTTGTTAAAAAATATTTAAGCAAGACCTAAGATTTGAAGAAGATAACATGAATCTAGACAGAGTTGGTGAAATCTATTAGTCCATAAAGTCACATAAGTACAATCTTTTTTTCAAGTAACTTTTGGCATTCAAGTGTAAATAAAGATGAAGATTTTAAATGCTAGCAGTTTCAAAGAGAAGGTGCTGAGCTTAGAGATAACAATTGCATGATGAGAGAAATTTATGATTGCAAGAAGAGTATAGTTTCAAATAAGGATTTGTGAAATAAAAGTCAGTAAATTTACAAACGAGAGACAAAGCTATTACAAAGGCTCAAAGAGACTTTACTTGGTGACTTCAATGGATTACCTCAAGTAGATTCACATTTAATATTTTTTAGAAGGGAAACTTTTCTTATACAAGATGTCACAGAAAATCACAGTATTTACAAAAAAGCGAGAGAATATAGGTAAAATATGAAGGATTTTTATCGATCATGAAAAAAGAAGAGAAAAAATCTTCTCTCGTTACCTAGGAGGTAGAGTAGATATCTGATAGTACAATTGCTGCTTGGCCTTCCATCTGAGGGAGGAGAGTTAATAAGTGGAAGGGACAGAAACAAGTAATCACAAATCAGTTCACAGTGAGTACATTAGTCAAACTCACTCCCTCTGGCAGTATAGTGACAAACCGCTGTGGTGTACTTGGTGATGGTGGTGTATGGTGGAGGCAAAGAGCAAATGATAATGGAATTTGGTTGTCGTTTTTTTGTGCATTGTGCAACAGGTGGCGGTATCGTTCGGTTATTTCAGTGATTTCACACCATTAATATGCATACAAACATTAGTCTGGAAAGTGCCCTGTGCAAAATGCATTATACTGTCAGCTGGAGATGACAAGGATAACATAATACTCTCCCAGTTTACAGAATAATTATAACTACTATTTCAAAATCATTACAGTCCTAATCACAATTCAACTCCTCTCCAACTCCATAAACCAACTGATTTCTATTTCAATCTCAATTTGTGAAAGCCATTGAGCCATAGCCATTACTTTGCTTTAAAATTTGAAACAACTTAAAGCAGATTTCTAAAACCAGTTCTCTATGTTAAGATCTACCTAGGATTTTAACAAATCTGATACTTAATAACAAATTATTTCCTTGCAAACCTCTGAAAAACAGAGGCTGCAGAATTTGCTTCACTAGAAGCTTATCTCATTATTAAAGCAAAGAGCTATCTATATGAACTAAGCTTCTTCCATTGTATCACTTTGATTTGATATTATTGCTTATTTTCAGTTCATTTTACAAAATTTGTTTTTAGCTACACAGGTCCTCAGAGTGTTAGTTAGAGAGGCTGTTAAAATGTTGTTTAGTTACAAAGCAAGCTTGCCATTAGATACAATGTTAAATCAAGGACTGACCAAACAAATTTTGTTCATCCTGACTTGTAACATGGTTTGACGACCATTTTCTTACAAATGAAGAAATAGTAGTTAGACAGTTTGCACCACCACCACACAAAGTACAACAGTTACCACAATATAGGTCATATTGTTACTCGTTATGTGTTATAAGCTTTTACGAAACATGCAAACACATATCTATGTTTTAAACAAAATTGTAAGCTATCTGCACATGCAAGCATGCTTGAAATTAACTAAAACATGCTTATTAACTATTATATATCATCATTCAACACAAAACATGCTGTTAATCCTGAAAAACATGCAATTTTATGGCAAGATCATATCATGCGTTCAACCTTGCCATGTACTTTAAAGTTAGTCCACAATGCCATGCGATTCATTCCGTTTTCATCTCAAACAGACACAAAACAATACAAGTAAAGCGCATGCATTTCACACAACTTCATACATGACAAGAAAAACAAGAACAAGAGGACACAAGAAGACTGTTTGACAGAAAGAACAATAGAAGACTTCTTTCACAGACAACAGTAAATAGTAATGGTGGATGGGAGAGGGAGTTTCATTATATCATAATGCTTTTTCGTTGGTACTCATGAATATATGCATTGTTGTGATGATAATATATATGATTGCTGTGATGAGTGGGGTGATGGGTTTCGTGACTGTAGAGGGCGGTAGAAGCTTTTACGAGGTGTGGTGAATCCTCCGAAAGCTTGGTGAAAAATGATGGTGAGAGAAATAACGTCTCTCTCCCCAAAATGACACAAACTCAAGACTACATCTACAAGTGATATGGTGTACACTATAAACCTATGTCTATGTAATATTACTGCGATCTATCTTATAGTTAAAATTTAGTTATAAGAACAACTGGAATAAAGATATTTAGTGAAAAAAGATGATTAACAAACACTTTCCTACTTTTAATAAATGTCAGATGAATCTTAAATCTGTACTTTTAAAGAATTCATGATGGAGCCAAAAGAAGTTTCATGCCTTAAATCTAGAAGGTTAAAGTAGAAAATGGTATAATTTTTATTGTCTAAGGATAGAAAACCCTTCACCAAAATGAAATCTTGTCATTATTTTTCCCAAATAGAATTAGACAGTGGTGAAACCAAAATAAATATAAAAAAATAAAGCACAGAAAAAAGCTGAAATAAAAGAAGTGAGCTCATACTTGAAATGAAAGAAGAGGTTTTACTGTTAACTTGTAAAAACGTCAAATTATAGGAACATTAATAGACAGTGTCATGAGGTCTTAGCAGCCACCATTATGCATTTGGGGGGTTAAATGAAATCATAATCAGAGGGGCATGGGTTGTGACATTATTTCTTATGTTCACACTAGGCGTGAGCTGCCTTTGAAAGTCTGATAACGATCGTTATTTACCGAGCTTTGGAGGCGTCGGGGCCTGTTTGAGACATGCCCTTTCTCAACTGTTTCAGGGATTTTCTGGGGTAATGGAAAGAGAGACACATAGACAATACACATCAGAGACTCCACACCAAGAAGAAATATCGCCATGCACTTATACGGCAGAGTCCTTTTACACTGTATGAAATTAATTCAATTCTGATCAAAAAAAACATTTTGATGAATTTATCCCTTTTGGTCCAATGAAATGTTCTTACAGTTCATGCAAATATCACTGTAGCATGAAAATAATTTTTCTAAAATTATATATGGACAAATCTTATTTAATATCTTCAAAATTATTTCAAAACATAAAACCAATATGAATTTTTAAAACTTATTGAATGTACCTTCTACAAATTTAAATTATTCAATGGTTTCCAGTTTCGTTTTTGAGGTTTTGAATTCTCTGCCTGCCTTGAAACGGAAATATGTAAAACTTAATAATACTTCCACAATATTTTGAAATAATAACTAACAATTCTAGCTCCTACTTTACGAGATATATACATGCAGAAGCACATGAACATTTTGACATGCACATATAAACCAATAATTACATTTAACCAAATAATAATTCAACATTGAATAAATTATAAGAACATGCAATTTAGAAGCAGCTGCCCCAACCAGGGAAACATAAAAAGATCAATAGACGTGTAGATATATTTTTTTTATAAATTTCTAGGACTTAAAGAGGACATTGAAGTATACTTTGATACCGATTTTTAATATAAGTTAATCATATTCTTTTTCTGTGAAGTAGCAGACATTGTGGAAATTTTGTTCAACAGTTTATACAGAGAAAATTTATTTTTGCATATTATGTGATAAATCATCAATATCCATACTTCTTTGACTTTTGGTTTGGTCATACAATTTAAAGACTGCAGTTTTTTAAC
This sequence comes from Strongylocentrotus droebachiensis, assembly GCA_035222895.1. NCBI lineage: Eukaryota > Metazoa > Echinodermata > Echinoidea > Camarodonta > Strongylocentrotidae > Strongylocentrotus > Strongylocentrotus droebachiensis. The sequence continues at coordinate 22,043 of JAVYIG010007812.1, forward strand.
TATTCCATTAGGACTTTGCAACAACAAAAATTCCATTCTTTTTCGATAGGACATTGTTGTTGTTTTTGTGACAGACATAGAAGTATAATGGTTGAAGGTATTAGTATAGGTTTGTGATGAATGACAGTGCAATTTTTTATCTTGTGGAAAGGGGGAGCTGGGTTGCTTTAGTTTTGTTAATGTGATATGAACTTGAATTACAAGGGAGGGGGTTTGTTAGTACATGAGGACCTTCGGCAAGACCTTCTCTTGATAATCATTAACACATCCTTATATGAACACACCCCACCCTTTTAACCCTTTGCTTTTCAATAATTCAAAAAGAAATAGTCTTTAACATCGAATTTCAGCCTTGAACATAAACTGCATGCTTAATTTCCACTCAAAATGCAATGAAAACGACAAAATTTCATGCTTTTGAAATAAAGTAACTCAAAATCATTTCTCGTCTCATTAGAATATTTCTTCAACGCAAGACTCGTAGCAATAAAAGCAAAATAATATTCCAGCATTGACAAATATGCGACACACAGATAAAGTAAAAAAATATCTTCAGAATCAAAATGAGCTTTGTCCTGATGCTTTTTCGATAATCAAAGTTACAAAGAAAGAAATATTATAATTCAAACCATAAACTCTCTGAAATGCAGTGTAAATGTTACATAACCCTCATTAATATTGCAACACCATTCTTGTTACATGTTCTTCAGCTACAGAAAAGGGTAAGATTTGTTGTTTTTCTTCACTGCAAACTAGTATTAGGGAGACACAAATTTTCCAAGGGGTCCTTAAGTAAAACTCTGGGCAGAGAAAGTGAACAAAAACAAACTGCGCAGCCCACAGCAATGCAGTTACTGAGAAAATAAGTAAAACACTGCCGACAACCTATCCCTAACGAGGAGGGAACCAAGAATGAATTTCACACAGACACACTACGGAGGAAAGAAAGTTGTTTTTGTTTTCGTTTGTCAACTTCCCGCCATCTTTCAAACATTATTACATCATCAAAGAATAGGACTAACTCGGTACCTATTTAAGGGAACAAAGAATCTCCTGGTCTTTTACATACAGTAACATTTCACTGCATTGGATAAAACCTCAACTATTGTATTAAAAAAAAGAGTGAAAGGGGGGCCTGTACATTTCATTTGGTAGTGGGGTCAAATAGTTGTCAGGCCAAAGGTTAAAGGTCATTAAAAAGGGTTACATACCTTCTCCAGAAGACCAGGAAGATGACCACGGCTACCAAGACAACAATGATGAAGATGGCCGACACCGCGGCCGCTAGAATAACAGTTGGCACAGACTGACCCCCAGAACCTGCAAAGGTCAAGTAATGAATATTCATGAGAAGATATATTGAATGTTTCACAAGACATCTACATGTACACACAAATGTGTTTCGAGACATAAAATATATTCCTTTTTTTTTAATGTCTGAATGTTATTTAGGTTGCAGTGACTAGGCACATCTCTTTAACTTTTGTATCGCACAAAAACTCCTTGAAATTGTAATCCAGTCCACTAAACGCATATTAACTGGTGTAATTCTGATGACTGTAATCATTATGAAGAAGAAGCTAATGCCCTATTCACATTTGAAATACCATCTTGAACCAATGACTAGTCTGATGACTGTACTATTAAATGTGAAACAGAAGCTCATGCATAGCCTGTTCACAGTGATCCAAAACTTGCTATAGATATAGGCTACGGACTTAGGGTTAGGGTTAGGTATAGCGTTCGATCCAGGGTTAAAGTTAGGAATTTGGTTCATTTAGGATATTGACCGGGGAGTAATTATAGCAGAAACGTGTGTCAAACAACTGATGAACCCTGTTCACACATGAAATATAAACAATGGGCACTTGGACTCACCTGATGAAGTAGCTAATACTTGTTGGCTATAGGCACCTACCCCACTCGCAGTATTGGCTGCAACCTACAAAAAGAAAACCATGAGAAATTACATGTTGTACCTATCATCCTAGAAAAAGAAATAACTGGGATCCCCAAAATATTTTTCTTCTTAATAATGTATATTTCCCCACTAGACAAATCTGTAAATTTGTGTCAATTATTTCTATTCATAAAACTTTTTAGTTTATACGGTCCAATTTTTTCTTCTTCTTCAAAGTGAAGAAATGAGAGGAAAGGGAGGTAGAGACAGTAACATGACGATATACAGAGGCTGAGGCACAAAGGGTGTGTGAGAGATAGAGAGAGAGAGAGCGAGAGAAAGAGAACATTTACAAGAGACCAGAAAAATAAAGTATATAATGAAATTGAGAGAACTAAAAGAGAAAAGAAAATAAAAGAAACGTAAGAGAATATGTTCAAATTAAAAACAAATATTGAAACTAGAAAGGAATTAAACCACAGAGCAAATAAAAATAACTAACTTACAAAAACATATAGAGCCTGTTTCATTATTTTAAGCAAGACTCAATACTGTGATTGAAATTCAAGCAACACTATCTATCTAGTAGCTCCTCGTTGATTGTGGTTATTTTGATCATATATTTAGATTTAGATCGCTTTCTGTCTCTCGAGCAAGCGAGTCAATATAAACCAGTGCACTGCACACAGAAACATGATCTTGAAAATGGATTTTTCTGAAATAATTGAAGATATAATGTCCAAACAATTGATTTTATTTTGAATAATTGAGTGGTGTATGTTTCCAGACGCACCGATTGCGTACGGTTGCGTAGAATAAATTGTTCTTGAAAACTGTTTCAATCAAGAAAAAAGGTCTCTGCATCTGCTATTACATTCATATTCCCTTTTTGAACAAAAATCCAGTGTAATTCATCAATAAAAGCTAAAAACAAATTCCTAAAATAGAGAATTTCACTTGCATTAACAGCAAATGGATTTGAATAAACATTAACGAGCAGTAAGCCGACATGATGAGTTGACTTTTGTGCGTCAGTAGCAAGTATAATATTGCTGCTATCGGTATTACCACAATGCACTCCCATTATTTTGCGACTTTGAAATGTCAAATCGGCAATATGGATATAAAGGAGAGAAGCTTTTGTCAATAATAAAACTCCCCTGACCTTTACTGAGTCTATGTCTGCTAAGATCACGATACAAAAGAGTGGAGAATGGTGGGTGTTTTGAGCGAAGATGTTGAGAATATATGCAGGTTTAAGATAATGGGTCATAAAAAGGCAAATCTGATATTTGAATGATGTATACAAATATTGTTTTGATATTGGTTGGATAAAATGGAAACGTGAATTATTTCTTTTGTAATAAATATGAAAATTAACCCATTGGGGCAAAGAAATGGAGAGGAAAAAAGATATCATGATAGAAGGTCTACACAAACAAACTGTGTGCACTTGACTGTGTGATTTGAATGCAATTTTTCATCTTTTACAGGCCTTGGCAGTGAAGAGAAAGATGTTTGAACATTCACAATGGCTTTTAAATCGGCAGGACTCTTACCTCAAAGACATACTCTGTTCCTGGCACCAACCCATGGACCGTCGTCTCCTGCACCTCACCCTCCAAGACAGCCTGGTAGTGGTACTTGACGTTCTCCTGCGTCTCTGCGCTCGTACGGTAGATCACCTGGTAGTTGGTGATCTCGCCGTTGGGGAAGAGAGGCTGGCGCCATCTCAGTTTGATCGACTCGTCGTTGACGTCGTCTTCCACTACCTTGAGGTCTCGCACAGCAGAAGGCACTGAGGAATAGATAGAAAGAGTTCCAGTTGAATACAAACTAAAGTGAAGTTGGCCACAGATTGAATATAAGTTTTATTGCAAGTTCTATAGTCCAGCATGGAATCTTCTATAAACTCTTTACCTGCCTTGGTCAACCAATCGAACAACATTGGACTACCACAGTTGACCTTTGTCACACATACAGTGTACATGTAACATATACTTTATAATGTGGCAGCTGAGGGTTTCGATCCACAGCGAATAAAAAGTAAACATAACGTTTATTGATGTCCCAGTTCAAAAACATGCATATTTTGTTTGATAAAGGAAAGAGGAAGCAAGTCATTAGCCATTTAAGGAGAAGGGGTGAGTTGTCACCTTATGCATGTCAATTATCAAACTTCAGGTACAAGTTTAACTTCATGATCAGGTATTATCAATCATATCAATCTTGATTTCACATGAATCATATTTGCTGAGAGTATGTACCGATGTTTTGTCGGGTTTTAACATGTGTTAATACAAGAGAGTTGATAAGCTAATCAAAACTGCAGTTTTCTTAATTGCAAACATAAGATGGCAAGTTTTCTATCATCACAAGAAGTGGGAGAGAATTTGCCCCAACCGAATGAAATACTGCAAAGACCAGTATTGAGGGATCTGATTTCAAATTCCTGATGCTCGAGATAAAGAAGCATTTACTCCTTCAAATTCAGGCTTGAGACTTTCTTCGCCAAAACATCAATTATTGGCGAATTTACTTCTCAATCAGCATGTCTCTCCTCGACCATGGTCGGTCGTTAGACTCGGTTCGTTTCTCAATCCCAGGTTTAGTTACCAAATGTAGAAATGCACGTGTAAGATTGCTGTCTTTTATTAGATGACATACGACTCGGCGGCGTCCCGTATTCAATAACAAATGCTGGATGGTGTCCAGAAAAAGCTCACCAACACAACAAAATGGTAACGTATAGTGATCTTGAAAAGCAAGGGAAAGAGGGAAGATAGCATTGATACTGCTCAAAGTATTCAAAGAACTTCAAGCTTTAATTGGATTCTACGAAAGACCATTAGTGCCACGAAGAAAAAAAAACACACTTTCTACTAATCTGTTTAAACAGATTACGATATTTCTTCTAATCTGTTTAAACAGATTATAATCTGTTTAAACAGATTACGGTATTTCTACTAATCTGTTTAAACAGATTACGGTATTTCTACTAATCTGTTTAAACAGATTACGATATTTCTTCTAATCTGTTTAAACAGATTATAATCTGTTTAAACAGATTACGGTATTTCTACTAATCTGTTTAAACAGATTACGGTATTTCTACTAATCTGTTTAAACAGATTACGATATTTCTTCTAATCTGTTTAAACAGATTATAATCTGTTTAAACAGATTACGGTATTTCTACTAATCTGTTTAAACAGATTACGGTATTTCTACTAATCTGTTTAAACAGATTACAGTACTTCAACTAATCTGTTTAAACAGATTATAATCTGTTTAAACAGATTACGATATTTCTTCTAATCTGTTTAAACAGATTATAATCTGTTTAAACAGATTACGGTATTTCCACTAATCTGTTATAACAGATTACGATATTTCTTCTAATCTGTTTAAACAGATTATAATCTGTTTAAACAGATTACGGTATTTCCACTAATCTGTTATAACAGATTACGATATTTCTTCTAATCTGTTTAAACAGATTATAATCTGTTTAAACAGATTACGGTATTTCCACTAATCTGTTATAACAGATTACGATATTTCTTCTAATCTGTTTAAACAGATTACATTACTTCAACTAATCTGTTTAAACAGATTACGGATCCTACTTTTGTCACTTCCCCTGGCCTGCGCTGCGCGTTTTAGTGGCTGTGATGACGTCACCCGCACAGAATGATTTTAGCTGGCGAGAGGGAGGAGTTTGTCGGTGAGTAATTTATGCTTGAATTTCTTGAATTCATTTTTATTTCAAAAGAAATCCTAATATTTTGAGTGATCCAAACCTACTAGTATTTCTATTGCTTCTATCCAACAAGTTTAGCAGTGAATGTGAAATATTATTGTTATCATTCAATCATTGATTGATTGATTGATTGGGGGGGGGGGGAGTAATTTCACACAATGAAAAGCAGGCAGATCTACGATATGACAGACTACGAATTTTCCGATGATGTCCTACCCGAAACTCGGGGCAAGCTGTCAAGTCCAAATTCTCACGAGACATGAGCCATGCCACGGCATTGACGGGCACGGCAAATCAAGCCGAAAAATAATGACGATGGAAAATGTATTGAATTTGAAAGTTTGCCTAATTAACTTCTCAAAACCTTAGAAATACTAGTAGGTTTGGATCACTCAAAATATTAGGATTTCTTTTGAAATAAAAATGAATTCAAGAAATTCCGTAATCTGTTTAAACAGATTATAATCTGTTTAAACAGATTAGAAGAAATATCGTAATCTGTTATAACAGATTAGTAGAAATACCGTAATCTGTTTAAACAGATTATAATCTGTTTAAACAGATTAGTTGAAGTACTGTAATCTGTTTAAACAGATTAGTAGAAATACCGTAATCTGTTTAAACAGATTAGTAGAAATACCGTAATCTGTTTAAACAGATTATAATCTGTTTAAACAGATTAGAAGAAATATAGTAATCTGTTTAAACAGATTAGTAGAAATACCGTAATCTGTTTAAACAGATTAGTAGAAATACCGTAATCTGTTTAAACAGATTATAATCTGTTTAAACAGATTAGAAGAAATATCGTAATCTGTTTAAACAGATTAGTAGAAAGTGTGTTTTTTTTTCTTCGTGGCACTAATGGTCTTTCGTAGGATTCTGATTTTATCTGAAAATTGAGAATTGCTTTCTTTTTTCTGCTGTGGAAAAATCAGTCATTATGATTTTTATTTTCAATTATCATATTATCACTGATGTCTAAAACTTGTTGTGATTATACGTACCTGCTCTCATCTTATATTTGATCCTGTGTTTCCTTCTTTCTAGAAAATATCAATTTTCAAACTTCATTTTAAACTTGAGATCTTTATTGACTTCAACGAAACTGTATTTAATAACTGACTTGATGTATCATAAATGCATTTATGTAATTACTCAGGCTTTGGCATTTATAAGTCACAATATTAAAATGAAAAGAAGCCTCACTGACATGCCCGAATAACTAGTTCTCACACAGATGAAAACGATATCATCATATCATCGGTAGGAATCCAAGTATTTTCCATTTCCGTCAATAATAGCTGACCCGAAACAAAGCTCGGCACATCTGGGTTTAATAAAAATGGAGCCCTCGGGTTCTGACCCTCATGTGTATGTCATATAGAAGCTTGGCATATATAAAGCTGATCCTGGTGGTTATCAGTGGTGGAATAAAACCAGAAAAACACATCCAAAATGCCCTTGGAATAACAACCGTCCTCATAATTCTTGCTTGATTGAGTCGTTGACGCCAATAATCAAACATAAAAACTTGCTGTGAAACAAGTTCATGTGGGGAGTGAGAAAAAGTGAAGCAAAACAGATGGAAAATTCAAGTTGTAAGAATCACAAGAATATATGAAAAAAAAATAATGATTTTTTCTTCTTTTTATTTTTTGATAATTGCATAGACTGTTCATCTACTGTAGGTGATAAGCATTGATCATAATTTCATTGCTTTTGTTTTTCTCTCTTTTTCTTTATTTCACAGGGACAATTGAACCTGCCATTTCTATCAAATGATTTAAGGCGAGATCTTGTTTTTAAAAAGTTGTTTAATTCACTCATGTAAGTCTTCATGTACTCGGACGCTATTTCCTGTACCTTGATATAATACCTCGGATAGCAAAAGTATGTTACATCCTGTATTTCATTTCAATTTCCCAAATGAGTATAATAAGGTCTGCATAGAGCCAGAAGGGCATAACTCTATGATAACTATATGAGTTAACAGCCTTATGGCTTTAAGCAGCTGACATCGGGCCTGTAGCTATGGATTCAAGTGCCTGCATCATCAGGGAATCTTCCTCCAGGACACCTTTCTTAAACCTCTGTCTCAAAGAGATTACACGAGTTGCAGCACTGCATTTTGGACATAAACAACCCAAGGATGAAAAAGAATGGTCGGCCACGAGCCAAAGTCTATGCATAAATTTGGTGAGTTGCGTCCTTCTGACTCCGAACAGGTGAAATCTACATACTGGTGGATCATGTGGCGGCTAAATCCACTGCTGTACAAGCTCCTGGTGCAAATTATCTCCCTGGCTTGTCCCTTTTTATTCTCTTTATCAGCGTATGATGAAAACAAGGGGGAGTATAAAGCTGCGACTCAGATCGGATAATGACTGTCAGGAGTGCATTGTTGCCAGGTTTTTCAATCCTAATTACGATCTGAAGGGAGAGGGGGGTATGTATGCGCATCGGTGTCGAGTTAATGCAACAACGCCAGCTGTGACAGTATTAGTGTGGCTTTACATCTCTGTGGACGATTCTCGAAAGGGAAATGTTTGCAAACAGTTGTTTTTGTCGAGACACTTTGAACTTCTCTTAAAGGAATCTTCCAGAGGCTCTTCTACCGTTGACACCTTGTGGCTAGAACAAAAGTCCTTACTTCATCACAAAATAGATCAGCTGTAACAAGTATTGCTTTCAATATATGAAATACTTGGTGGGAAAATCCAACTAGGAGTCTGTCACCCATGTGGCAATAGGCTGAGCTTGTCTGATGCAGCCAGAATGAAACTATATATATCTTTAATGTGTTTTAGTCTTTTGGGGCAAAAAGTCCTATAAATAAAAATGGGTTTCTACAAACAACGTAAGAAGATTGAAAGGGTAAAGGCAAAGGGATAAATCGGATAATAGTAAGATGGTGCCATCTGGCTTACTGAACATTTAGGCATATCTAACATACACTTGCATTAAAATGTTTTTCTTTCTACAATAACTGTATTATCTTAATCTAAAGGTTCATATCTTTCATCGTTTTTGTCCATTTAGCGACGGAAATTGTTCTCATCTTATTCCTTACACAGAGATTTACAATAAGATAGAATAAAGCTTAAATTCAGCAGTGTAAAGGAGTGCTAAAAATATGTATCTATTCATTTTGGCCATCATATCTTTTTTGGGTCAAGTAGTAAAGGTGAAATATCACAAACAAACATCTTGAATGACTAATAAACAAGAATCTACAGATTTACCCCAAAAACAATCATTTGACAGATATTTATGGCACAATGAGTGTGGCCTTGTCCTGAAAAACAGCTTCCTAACATAAATTTCACACTTGCACTGAGGAAAAATTATCTGAATCAAATTCTGACCTTGCGGCTACACTCATGTCAATTGCAAAAGTCATAAGTTATTGGGTTGACATTCATATGTTCCTACTCAAATGAGAACAGCTTGCTCTGATCATATTCTCCGCAAAGAGATTTAGACAAGGAGATATCTTGAAGAAACCTGAAGATTCCCAATCACAGAGAAACAACTCAAATGTGTTCACCATCACAAAAACGTTATACATATGCTTCCAACTTCCTCCATCTAAAAGAAAAACTGGTATGATTTGTCCGAGAGAGAAGGGAAGGAGAGAGAGATGTCAGAACAAATCTGATTAGGGCAACAACACTCACCACATGAAATATTCAGCTGGAAACAATATATCAAATCATTAGCACTTCACCTTCTAGATAATTGCAGTAAGCAGCGAGCTACTGTTCTAATAAAGGCAAGACCTTTTTGGGTTCAACACAAATGCTATGTCGATGTTGATGTGGGTTTTTTGTTAAAAACTAAGATTGTTCTGTCTTGAATCATTGAAATTGAATTTTTTTCTCACTTCTGAAAGTACATGGAAGTAGTTTATCCCTTCCTTCTATATTCTTCAAAAGTCAAAAGTCAAAAGGAAACCATCGAGAATCTATTCCAGGCTGTTCAGGAAAACATTTTGTTTTCTAATCGAGAAAAGATAATCTAACTCGTTGGAAGATATATACATGCACTACAAGATATACTAACTCTTTGAAAGAAATCCTTCTGCTACTTTGCTGGTTAAAGTTTCTTTACTATACTTTTTTAAATCTTTTTATTGCTTGTAAACTCACAATTTTGTCAAAATCACTGCTTTCCTGGAATGAGATGCCAATCACCCTATCCCATAACAACACAAGTCTCTTCAAACACCTCAGAACACTTCATTATCACTGCCCAATACCCAAAACATGGCATATACCTCAAGACTTTCACAACGACGTGATTTCTCTGCGGACGAAGAGACCCTTCATTTTATTGACTCGCCATCTAGTGGCCGTTCACCAAAATCAGTGATTTGGCGTCTCGTCATCCCGAATCTGCAAGTCCTATTAGCGGTAACGGTACTTCACGAAAATGGAAATTTTCCCGCAAAGGGGCTTTGATCGTGTGTTATTTGTTCTTAAAGGTGAATGCATTATAGCCGCTTGTCTTTGTTCTGGGGTAGTGACATGGGTCCGAGAGGAGGGCCGTGCTTGCGAAAGTATGAGCGAACACCTTCAGAGATCATGACAAATAATGACGATAGGGCACGTCATCAGGAACTTTGAAACAAGACGCCCATTTGAAGGGGTTGTCATCTTAATGGGTAACTCTCACCTGGGGAGCTAGAAGGCTTTGTTTCATTTCTAAAAAGTTTTTTAACGTGATGAGCAATATTTCCGTCAGGTGTTTGGGTTTAAAGTTTAAGATGCGCATTCAAGAACTTCAAGAGATGGGTAATGCCCTTATGCATCACCTTAGAAGGGACCAATCTCTATTGAGAAAAAAAGAGTCCATGAGTATCACATCGATGAATATCGATGGAGCAATCGATGACGGCAGGCCATGATCTAATCGCTTTAAACATTTTCTTCACTTTTGATGAGGAAAGTAGTTTCTTAAAAGTCTCTCAGGTTTCACCTAGATATCATGACTTGACCACTCACAGGTTCTGTCTTTATAGGCCCGTTTTCACTATCTTGAGATTGCCAAATATCCAGCTATTTGAAGTATCCCGATCGCAAACTATCCAGCTAATTTGCGTCTTCATCAGCCCAAAGTTGCAATTAACGGGATACTTGGTCGGGATTGTCATCCCAAGATATCTTGGGATAGTTTGCCAAATATCCCACTGTTTGGCAAAATATCCAGCTATTTGTCCAGTGCGTCTTCACCAGACCGAAGACTCGCACTATGCGCGAACGCTGAGCAAAATATCTCGAGCTAATTTCTCAAGGCCGAGTTTCAAGTTTTGAGGTCGAATCTCGAGCTGATGAAGACGCGATTTGTAACTTCAGGATTATTTCCCAAATCAGAAATAGCGGGCTATTTGGCAATCTCGAGATGATGAAGACGCGCCTCATGAGAAGATGAGACAGGTGTGAGTCAGGCAAAATTCCCCTCCCCGTCTTTTTTCGGTGACCTATCGAACGATTGGGGAAACCCGAACCTTACAAATACTCCACCATCTTCAAGAGGGTGGGTGTGATCCCTAATGCCTATTTGGACAATGAAATTACCACGGTAATTGGTTACCCTCATCTCTTCAATACCAGAATTTTTTCCTTCCCCCTTCTATCTGGTACTGCATCCTTGATAACCCTCCAAAGTAAGTTCTATCCACGAAAAGTCATTTTACCAACCAGTTTGCAGTACTTCTTTATGCATATTATACCTCACATTTCTCCATAGTCTAATTCCATTGGAATCTGAATGATTGTTCAAATAAGAGAGAAAAGAAGTGTCTGAGCACTTTCTCTTGCTCCCTCTGTGAAAGACATTGTTCGACATCCCTATTAGGCATGGCAAAAGGGAGTAATTACCGGAGTGCAAATATGATTTTCTTCTTTCAGTCCCAGATGTCTCCTTTTGCGTTGGTTAAAGTGCACTCTGGTCAGGTGTTAAGTCACACATTATTAATGGTGAAGATGTAATTGAGACAGAGAATGGGGAAATCCTAGATGCTAGGAGCCATCAGGTCAAATTCTTGGAGCGATTGCAATCATGTTTTCAGTTAGATGGTATCGTTATAAAAAAAGACCCAAGAAAATCAGTACAAATTGAAACAAATATTTCATAACATATAGGGCCTTCAAGTACATGTGGATAAATTTATAAAGTGATAAGAAATGCGGCTGGATTATCGTGGATCAGAATTTGAGGGGCAGGGAAAAACACTATACTATATTACAGAATGAATGAATGTCGAAAGAAAAAATAACTGCATCTGGGTCTAGATCTATATCTTCAATATCGAAAACACCATTCCTCACAAAGGTTTGTTTGTATGGCTGTCTTTCATACCTTCTGTAATCACTCAATTTCTACAGTAATACATCTCTTCTCCATCCATCATTTCACTCTAAATCTTCGGGTTTTGTTTCTTCTGCCTCCGTCCGTCCAGTCCATCGATCTTACCCCTCCCCCCTTTGATTTAATTTCCTGTTCCAGCCAGAGAGTTTGACCTCCTCTTCTGTCATTCTATACTGACATGGCATTCTCTTGCTCCATGCATAGGCATTCCTCCCTGGTGAAATACACCACAGTATGCAGGTGAAATACACCACAGTATGCAGGTGATATACACCACAGTATGCAGGTGATATACACCACAGTATGCAGGTGATATACACCAAAGTATACAGGTGAAATACACCAAAGTATGCAGGTGATATACACCAAAGTGTGCAGATGAAATACACCAAAGTATGCAGGTGATATACACTGAAGTATGCAGGTGAAATAAACCAAAGTATGCAGGTGCAATACACCAAAGAATGAAGGTGAAATACACCAAAGAATGAAGGTGAAATACACCAAAGTATGCAGGTGAAATACACCGAAGTATGCAAGTGATATACACCGAAGTATGCAGGGTATATACACAGAAGTATGCAGGGGGATATACACCCAAGAGTGTTGAATAAAAGCAGATTCCCTCTCTAAAGTCCAAAATGCCACTGATTTATTAAATTGGTGCTGATATGGGTAACAATTATATAGGATTAATTCTTTGTTGGTGTTGCATGTATTATCAAAATTACTCAAATTACTGAAAGACCTCACAAGTGAGCAGAGATAAACACCCAACTTTCTAATCTTGAAATGCATGCATTTGAGCATTCCAGTACATTTACACACAGAGAGCTACTAGCAATGTTTGCTGAAAAGAATATTACATCGGGCTGATTTCTTCAGCAGCTTTTATTCTCTTACAAAAAATAGGATTGAAAGCTAGATGAGGGAGGCATCATAAAATGATAAAATTTCACCCAAAGAGAGGAAAATTTGTGAAGAGAATCAAATCAATCAGTCTGCATTTCTCAAATCAGGAGCAAGTCTCTATAAAGCACATCCATTACCTCGCTTATTTTTTTCTCACAATTTTCTACTTTTTCACAACACTACCAAATTGTAAATCTTGAAGTCTGATTTTGTTGCACCCCTACATATAGGCCTACTTCTATTCCTTTTATGATAGCTACTATGTCTTGTTTTATGTGCATGAATATGTGATGTTTTTCATGACGAAGATGGCAGGTATATGAGATACACCTTAATATAGCGAAATAATGGGGGGTGAATCACGAGCATCAAATGACTTCCAACAATTATCCTTTCCTTACTAACAAGGTAACCATATTGTCTTATAGCCTTGAACTTTTTCTTTACCAGCCACCATTTCCCTCCTTTTCTCCTCTCTCTATGCTTCTTAATGAGCGCCATGCTCTGCCAGAATGCTTTGCTAAGGTTTACCATATCTGATAAACGACCCACTTAGCGTTCTAATAGAGTCATTAGGTGCAAGACGCAAGAAGGAAGAAGACAAAAAAAAGTACACGTTCCCCCCCTTTTGTGGAGGCTGAGTCAATATTGGGTGAGCCTTGAAGAGCCCGGCGTAATGAACTTGGGATGAAGCTGTGGAGACCAGGTTTACCAGGTTGTCACATTACCCCAAGAACGTGGATCCAGTCGGTATCTATCATTACATACCTTCGTCTACAAACCCACCTTGGTATAGACCTATGGCCCTTTCAGACTGGAGGAAATTTTTCAGAAACTCGTTTAAAGAAACGTAACTTGAAGCGTCACCATTGTTTAGCAAAAGGGCATTTACACACTAGATAATAACATGTTATAAAGAAGTAGCCTATATATTTAAAGAAACTGGTTTTGAAAAGGTTAGTTGATCAGTTAATATAGCAGGTGGCCAATCATCATAAGCCCTGTCCAGTTTTTTACGATTTTACGTTTAGGTATTATCAAGGTTTCGTTCAAAACAATGTTCAGACATGCATTTCCCTATGTGAGATTCAATTATACCAGGTTTCTTAATAATTACATTTTTACGTAGCTACTTGATTCTCGTATAGAGACGCGATGAATTTTTGTAGTCTGAATGAGGGACCAGACTATTACCTGTCTACACTGATAATGTACATTGAACCATGTATGATGATCCAGAGCAATTTACTCAAGTTTCCTTGGACTGCTTGTACAAGGGGATACATTTTGTCAGATGCTCATTATGAAGTTTTGTAAACTATAGTACATGTATGTGCAGCTGAACAAAATGCGGCTGGGTCATGAGGGAAAAAAGGCTACTTTTGATCTTCCTTTTAACCCGCTCACTACTGAATTCATTAATTCCCATAGGCATAATACAGTAGCAACCCGGTTCCAGGACGCAAAGAGTTAAAGGCTTTGACTTTTCTCATATACTTCACATATGAGGTGAAGGGATAGTAACGAAAGAAGACACAAAGAAAAGCATAAGAAGAAAAGAAAAGAAAGAGATGGAGAGAGAGAGAAGGGTGATAGAGAGAGAGAAGGATGAGAGAGGGGAGGGTGGAGGTAAAGGGCTAGAGTGGCTGAAAAGATGGGGAATATATATATATAGAGAGAGAGAGAGAGATGGAGTTGGAAGACAATAATACAGAGTGCTCTATAAGAAGTAGGTTAAAAGGAATCGAAATATACAGAGAAAGGGATCAAGAGAGAGAAAAGGGGATGAAAAGAGGGAGAGAGATGAATAGAGCCTCATTTAGATAAGCTGTAGTAAACCATGTCAGATTTGTTTGTTTTTTCTTCAATAAAGACATAATCGTAATACACTTCACATACCTGCAGCATAAAACACACAATTCAGAGAATATTTGTAAGACTTTTATTGCACGCAGTTGCCATTCATTTACACTTTTGAAAAAAACCTGCAGTTTAATACCACTTCATATCTGAGCGAGCCTTTAGAGTAAGGGTAGAAGACGATGCAATGTTGCCCTTCCATCTCTAACTTGCTTTCCCCATTCCTTTCGCTCCCGCTCTGCCTTCCATATCCCCTTACTATCAGATCCACAAGCATATATTCTTACTATCTCATCCACCCCATTCCTCCTTCCATTTTTTAATCCAAGGTGTTGAAAAGATATTTCTGACACCGTGACCTTATTCCAAACACCCCATTAATCTCAATTCGCACGTCATCTTCTTGTTATTCGTCCCCGCCCCGCCCTGAGAACCCCCTCCATCCATCAGTAACCAGGCCGGGAGATGGCACCAAACCGAATTCTCTGTTATTCCGTGCCCTGCAAAGCGTGCCGGGGAAAATACACGCAGACTTCACTCGCAATAAACATTCAAACAAACGAGACAAGATTAAAGAATAAACTGTTTGGATGAGGAGTGTTTTTGCAAGATGGGCGCATCTGGATTGCGTGCTGGGGTAAGAAGTGGGTCATGTTTTTTCTGGGGTGCGATGTTAGGCGTTACATGTCAGATATTTTAAACGCATCACTTCGTCTTCATCATGTCAATGACAAGCAAACAGTGACATAAGTTCTGTTCCTCTGCTTTTTCATCCAGAGCTACTTTCAAACTTATCATCTGCTATCACATGCTGGACATTTTTTAATCTCCTCGAGCAAAACAAACCTTTATTCCAAATTGGTAACTTCCAAATGTTATAGGATTTTAATACTTAAATTGTACACGTAAATGTTATTTCTTCAATTGAGAAAAATTCAAGGTGGTAAGAACACAGAGTCAAATAAACTCAATTCTCAATCAACTCTTTGTTTGAGATGGATCCAAACTCTAGACTCCCAAATTGTTTGATAGATATGATGCATGTACACAACATGAACAATGTGCTTGTGAAAAAAGTCAACCATGGCATTCCAGTATGTGTTCCATTGGTCGACTAAAGCAGGTCAAGGGTTATTTTTTAATAATTATTTTGAACGTCTTACCTGAGGAGAAGGTTGTAGCGTTGACGCCGGCATAGTTATCCACCGTGCCCTGGCTCGAGACCTCGTTGTACGAATGCACCCTAAACTCGTACGTCGTGTGCGAAGATAACCTGCTCACGTTGACCTCGTATCCTTGACCGATTCGCTGGATGGCCGAATACTCGACGTCTTCCGGACATCGCTTACAGTTGATTCTGAAGTCTATATCGGTCCGGCCGCCAAGATTTTCGGGATTGCGCCACGTTAACGTGACGACGGATGATTTTTCATCGACTACCGCAGTGAGGGATGTGGGTGCTGATGGGGGTGCTGTGAATGAAAATAAAATAGAAGATTGGTTTGAATAATCATGAATGTTCCTTCTACATATTATGAACTTAAAAGACTGCAACACGTAGCTCCAGCTTGAATATAAAATTCGATGACAATTGTCCATAATGTTTCGTCTTCTATCAAATTTAAAACTAGAAATATACATATGTGACATAATGAATTTATACAATTGCATCAGATCAATTACGGAGCGAAATCCTTGCGTATTATTTAGATTTTTGGCAACAGAGAAGGAAACTGTCTAGATTTTTAACAAGGGTGAAAAGGGCAGGGGCTACATTAAGGTATTACATTAGAGGAACTTGTTTAATTCTAAATGATCTTCAGACAATGTCGGCTCATACATTTCAAGATCGTTTATTTTTCCTCCCAGACATATTGCAGTTTAATGAAGCCTTTTCATTGCTATGACTGGACATGTTAAACATTCATGTAGCAAGGGAGAGGCAATCAAGGCCATTATATTGGTCTGTAAATCACCGAGGAAGAACGTGTCTAAATTGTACAGTCACTTTCGCCTCCAGGCAAAGTTGTTTTAGTTGTGAAGAGAAAGAGGAAAGGGAAATCTTCTCTTGACCAAATGTATCTTAGCATTGGAGACGTCTTGTCTCTGGGAACATTGCGATACATGATCGTCTAAATCTAAAAGACAGAGTGGCGAGCCCTCAAACATCCCCATTAGAAAGCAGTATGCTCCCTTCGTATTTTCATTAAACTTGGAGACAGTCGTTGGCGGTCTGGGGGGCGATTTCACTACGAATAAATCCAACTTTGATAAGGAGGAGATTTTGTTTTAATCTTTTTCTACGAACTTTCAAACCAGACTCTAAAAACAGCAAATGTCAGAGAGTTAAATGGATAAAGCATGGAACTGTATCTTCTTCATTTTCTATGAATATTCAAGAATGAAACCTGCATTTCAGCTGCACAAGACAAATGTTTCATATCCTCAAAATATGTAGGATAACAAGGCAAGAGATGGAAAATGCAAAGAGATATTTTCCCAATATTGTGTCTGCGCATTTCATTTATCTTTGTTAGGTATGGAAGTTGAGCAAGGAAGGGAGATTTAAAATTCAATAATCGTACATATAAAGGTTACGAGACAAATATTTCAGCTTTTTGAGATAAGAAGCTTTTTGAGATAAGAAGCAATTTGTGATAAGGAAGAAGGCAAAATTATTTTTAAAATGCAGAAAGTGTGACCATAATTCTCCCAATATTTTACCTGCTGGTTTCATTTATGAAGCCCACAACTAGAAACTGGACTTCTAGGAAGAACAGAGCCATTAAATTAATCCATCCATATTCTTCTGAAGTAATTATCATTATATTTTGTAACGTTCATATGTATGGTTTTTTATACTGAAAATTAAACCAAACCAACTTTATCTAAATTAGATGTGGAACTCGAGTAAGGACAGGAAATCTAATCTAATCTAGGAAGAACAGGGAATAGAACAATCCATTCATCCATTTCTTTTGCAGTAATTATCATTTTATTTGTTAATGTTAATATGTATGTATATATGTTTTTTTATCCAGAAATAAAACCAAACCAAACCAAGTTTATCTAAGTTAGATGTGGAAGTGGAGTAAGGAGAGGAAATCTAAATTCTATCCACGTATAAGAAGATTCGTTCCCTCTCATGACATCATCCTTTTATATTGCCTGTCTGTCTGGGAAAGGGGCCTGTCTACTATCTATTTGAGAGGTGAGTGGTACTATTTTTACAGGGAGTAGTCTGAAGATCAAGGATGTCTATTCTTATCTGAGAAAGGGTAACATTCTTGACATCTCTATCTTCCAACAGTTGGTGTCTGGGTGGATGGATGGATAAGGGGGGAGTGGTGAGCAAGATACAATGTGCATTGTCTGTTGAGATTTAGAAGGGCTTAACATCAAATGATTTTCCTATCAAGTTAATGCCTTCTGGCTCTCATCAGACTATAGTATGATGTCTTGCTCTATCTTAACCTCCTCATCCTATCATCTCTGTTTTAATAAATGGCTGATCAATGGATGCTTTTTTAAAAGTTGAATAGAAACAGACAATAGTCATTTGATACTAAAGGCACTGATGTTGTTTTGAACCCTGCATCTACTGTTCCAGGGACCACTTCATGAACCCCTGAACTATCTTGTCTCCTGTACATGTGAATGTTTCTTTTCATATTTCTATATAAAAAGGGGAGGGGAGAATCTTAAACGTCAATGAAATCGATGTAGATTCTAACAAGATAATGACAGATATCTGAGCAGGATTATTCCAATTTGTACAAACATATGGGTAGGAAGTCGACTGTTATAGAACCCAGTTCGTGTTCTGATTATCACTTCCTAATAGCTTATCTGATTATCATCAAAAACATTATTTAGAGCCCTGTTTCATAAAACTTGTTATCAATACCAAATGCTCAATTTCTATGACAAATTTGTTCTCAGTAAATTAAATACTATGGTTGCAGTAGCCAATATGACAGTAATTATAACTTTTTATTGATAACAAGTTTTATGAAACCTGGCCCTGATATGAGTCAGAATGGTATGATGACCCATTACCCTTCAATAATGAAGAAAGTTAACATCTTTCTAGCACTCAATGTTCATCATTTACAGAGCGCCAGAAATGCATTAACTCCTCTACTGTTACATAGAGTTAGCTTCATTTAGGCACTCAGAACATCAGATCAAAGATAATCATATCAACTGCTGGGTGCCAGAAAGGCATTAACTTCAAATACTTTCATATAACTTTAGCGCCCTTTTAGCCTTCCAAACATCCAGAAGGAAATTTACTCTTTACTAATTTTCCATAGAGGTACCGCCCTTTTTGGCTTTCAGCAGATGTTGTGTAGCACCAACATTATCTGCTTAGAGGTAAAAAGGCATTACAAATCCAACACCTATTCACAGAGTCGATGCCCTTCTCGCTCTCAGCAGTCCATATCACCTCACAGCTGTTACGGGGGAGGTGGTCCTCGATCTAAACATCATTTCAAAGACCGTCATGACTCGATTCATCACTCTCGAAGAGCAATCTTGGGAAAAGAGGTTTACTTTGGTAGAATTTCTAGCTGATAACGGGCGAGGGCCGGCGCCCCAGGGATCACATCAATGTGCATGCACATACAACACCCCTTTCGTGGTGAAGCGATTTCCTGAACATTACATCTTTGATGGTGTGTACATAGATGATTGCTAAAGGTGACAGTTAGCACAGGGGATGGGGAAGGGTGGGAAGGGGATGGGGATATATATCCTAGTTCAACTTCCATTTTAATATTTTAGTACTGCAAAAAACCTCTATAATGAGTTATGCAAAATGCAGGCACATTTCAATCCTTGTACTCAGAGAAGATCTATTTGTAAAAATGTTACAAATATCAAGGAATATTCGGCCTACGTCATTTTATTAAACGGATACTTATGTTAATTTCTTTGGAGATCACTTAATCAGGGAAAGTGATGAATAAATGCATGCATCATAATCACTATTCAAGACTAGCCAATGTATACATTTAATGGAAACCATCACAGATAAAAATCAATTAAATTACTCTAGATATAGATATGACCTGACCTTCCTTTAACATTGAGCCCCATGCAATGCATGGTGTCTAACCCATAGCAAGGCTGTGTTGTTACAAAGAAGTAAATCTAGGCACTCTTGTATTGGTTGTTATGGATTTCATATTCAAGACTTCATAATATTTTGGAGGAATTTCAAACATAGTCCTTTTAACTGGCTGGGTAATCCCTAAAGATGTAAACCCCTGATTAAAAAGTCATCACCGTGTCCCTAGCGATACAACCTCTTGACCCCCAGACTGGTGAACTCTGACCTTACAGGTGACTACTCATCAAGTTCATGAATTCCAAGTAGATGTTGTCATGGCAATAAGCTCTCTCAAAGGCTAGTTTAGTACTAAGCAGTACAGAAAAAAAACTTTATCTGAACTTCAAGTATACAGCCTATTCTGTTGTTTGCTGTTCCTTGTTTGCAATAAGCATAGTATCCATTCCAAAATGTTGATTTAAACTTATGTATCAATTATTTCTTAAGAAAGGGGGGAGGGGAATTCTCTTTCATTTTTAGAAAATGTTATTGATAAAACATCAAGAGGATTAACAAAAATAAGAAAATTAAAATGCTAACTTTAAAAAAAAGCAGGAAAAAACAAACAATTTATTCTAATTTGAATTAAAAGTAATAAGCAATTATTATAATCAAAATAATTTGTGGTTTCTATATTGTTGCTGCAGGTATATTACAACCGCTTCCTCCAGAAATGATACAAATTACAGAAATAAAACATGGATTTACTTCTCTCTGTTACGACATACAGCTTAGGCAAAGGAAATTACACAGACACACAGATACCCAAACACATTAGTCCTCAACGAAATCAGAAACATCTTTGCGAATTATTCAACAGTCGGTGACATTTGAGGCATCCCTCGGCTCAGTGGACAGGGAAGAAGTCCCTAGGTATTCATTCCTCATACACACTTGATTAGCCTTGCCCTTACTCCCTCCCTCTCTCTCCCTGGCGATACCCATCCGTCACAAAGTCGTCTTTACGATGAGACAAAGAAGCGGCTACATTCCTATTTACATCCTCCCCTTTGTCTCCAAAAAGCATCTCGATCCCCAGCTTATTATCAATCACATTAGACATGTCGTTTGTTACTTTACGCTGCCCTTTACCGTTCACTTGTACCTTTTGTTTGAATCAGTAAATGATGTTTGTTACTTTACCCTGCCCTTTATCATTCACTTGTATGTTTTGTTTGAATAAGTACATGCTGTTTGTTACTTTACGCTGCCCTTTTACTTTAACCTGCTTGTTTTCTAAATGTCATTCGTTACTTTACACATCCCTTTTACCTTAGCTTCCACAATTCATTTAAACAAATACATGTTGTGTATTACTTTATGTTGCCCTTATAATGTTTCCTTGCACGTTTTTGAATGAGCACACTTTGACATGTCGTTTATTACTTTAAGGTGCCCTTTAAAAGTTTTCTTGCACGTTTTGTGTAAATGAGTACTCGCTTGTGAACTCAGCATATTTGTGCTGTGAGGTGTGTAGACAGAAGATGGATGATAATTCAAAGAGCAGGCCTATAATGTTGATTGAAACTTTAAGTTGCCCTTTGACGTTAACTTGCATGTTTTGTTTGAAAACATACATTTAATTTGTTACTTTATGTTGCCTTTTAACATTTCCTTGTGTGTTCTGTTTGAAGGAGTACCTGTCGTGTGTTACATTTAGCTGCCCTTTAACGCTTCCTTGCACATTGTGTTTGAATGAGCGCATTTGACATGTCATTTATTACTTTGTGTTGCCCTTAAACGTTTCATTACACGGTTTGTGTAAATGAGTTCTGGCTCGTGAACCTAAGATGTCTGAGCTGTGAGTGATGCGGACTCAAGACGGATGATAATTCACAGAGCAGACCAATAATTTGTACCAAAACAAAAAACTTAATATAACCCAAAACACAACATGGATGAATTAGTTGTTAAGGTCATAATGACTTTTCCAGATCTAAATTCATGCATCATTCAATACTTAATAAACACCCTACATAAACTCTTGTTTCTTTTCACAATATTGATCAAATTTTTATTTTTCAAATTTAACCCTTGTCTTAAACTCAATACTGACAGTTCATAAATATGAATTTGGGAACATCTCTGTTTGTTTCTAAACAGCATTTAGTAAACTGAAACTGAAAATTATTATGTTGATTGCTAAACAATAACTGTTTATTAACCCCTACTTTATTCCATATATTGACATATAAGATAAAAGACCGTGCCCTCTAGGATATAAATCTCTACACCTGTTTCACTGTCTTTACAATTTGTGTTTTCCAATCTGTCATTCCAACTCCATGCAATTCATCTTTGTCTTTTGACCAATAGATTAAATCAAATCAATTTTAAAATTCAATATCACAGCTGGTCTGTCATAGACTCTCAATTTTTCTAAATTATTCTCTAAATCTCCTTGAATTCCCTCTCGAAACAATTTTAATGCCCTAAAACAGACAATCCTATTATTTTTGACAATCTAATAAGTGATTGTATGCATTGTGTTACAAGACCACATGTTGAGTTGTATATGCAGACCCGGCTAGTCCCTGGCCCTTCACCCGATTTCTTGTATATTATATCAAATAACATCTCTTTTTATATACATCATGAGTCTTTTTGGACAAAAAGTGGGATCATATCTAAATAAATCTGTAGGTTTGTTTCTTTTGTGAACAGAGCAAATCAAACACTGTCAATGAAAATATGATGAATTGAAGGAATCCAGAGGAGTGTATACAATGTATACCGGTATGGAAATATTATATTTCACCAGTGAAAAAATACTCCAACAAAAACAAAGAAGTCTGGAAACATTCTTTTAAACATCATAATATCATCCGGAATAGAAATCAACAGATATCCACTAAGAGCGGGAAAAGTTTTGGCTCTGTAAAAAAAATTATATGAATCTTTATTCAATTTCTCTCCATATGTTTTTATTCCCTATGCATTCATTTTCTTACAGTTTATATACGGCAGCTAGATTTTTATTATCAATGTTTGCCGAGCTTTCAGAGTGAAAGTGTAGGCAAATTGAGGGAGTCATCATGCTATCATTCTTAGCTTTTAAAGATACTTTTGTAAGATGGTAAAAAGCAAATTGCATCTAGGGAGAGTTAGCTCTGTATAAAAATTTTACGAATTAGCACAATTCTGGCTCCCAATAGATGATAGGAAGTATTTGAGTATCCCCCTCCTAATAATAGTGGAAAAAGCCCCAAATATATCACCAAATTAATTTTCTCAGAAATTCCCATTCCCAACAAGAAAAATATACAATCCATCCGAATGCAACAATGAGTGGAGAACCAGTTCACGGGCCAAACATTACTAATGAAATTAATCGCAAAGTCAACCCCAAATATTACAGTCCTTCCACTAAAATCACGCCTAATTCCGAAGGGACGGCCAGTCCTAAACCAGTCTTTTCGTGACCACAAACATGGGGGAAACTCATATCGGTCGGGCCAGCAGGAGGGGAAAAGAGAAAGCGGTGCATGGAAATGACGGTGCATGGAAATGACGACGCACAGTCAAAGAGATCTAATTGAGAAACATGCGATACTACAAAACAAATAGTGAGCTCACGCATGCATATTTACACGAGAAAAGACACAATAACTGTGGATAAGGAACAAGGCGGTAACTCAGCCGGGACCTAGGGAAGTCTTTTGGAGTCCGGTTTCCATGAGTCATGGTCGAAAAGTAAACTTTAATCCAGTTATTCTTTCAAAAAAATAAGAAGACTAAAGGAAGGCAAAAGGGGCTGATTTGAAGCAGTGTATCCAAATACAACAAATTTCACTCCCCCCCCCCCCCCCCCCCCCGGGCCCCCCCTCCCGATTCTTTATTAAACCAAAATTGGCCTCAGAAAAAGTTCACTGGTATACTGGGTGCAAAAGAATGAATATAAGTCATTGGGAATATTTCAATCTCCCCGCTTCCATGCCTGTAAATGTGAATCTAAGGTTCTGGTCCAAAATTATGCTTCTAAATGATGACATCACATCAAAAAATATCTTTGAAAAGTGAAATTGAAACTAATAACAAAACATAAGGGACAGGGACAGATTATTTATGTCCTAAAAATCTGTGAGCTTTTATCGGTGTAAAACATATAAATTCGGTATAAATTTAACAAACTACGGCCTTGCAAATTTACTGGAAAAAAAATCACCCCCATTCCATCAATGGGTCAGCCAAGCAAGCCTTCATTCCAAATAGGGAGTACGGACTATACCACTCCAAAAAAGAGGGGCGTTTTGCATCATTACCTGTGCAGGGAGATGACGCTTCTTCTCCTGGCGCTCTGTAGTAGTCTGGGATACAGGTACATCTCGTTACCGCTACTGTGTCTGCATGGCTCTTGGCTGGGCACGGAGAGCATTCCGTTATACCGATATCCGACTTGAAAGTCCCAATTTGGCATTCTGAAAAGTGAAAATAATAATGAAAAGAGTTATATTAAAACTCTAACAAAACATATCCATCACCAAATATTATTTTTTAACTACCATACAAAATTGAAGGAGTTGGCCGAAATGAAGAGCAAGGAAAAAAACTAATCACATTTGGAATATAATACCTCTATGCATTTTCATACTCCTTAGTCCCTATTTACCAAGAGATGATTAGGGTGAAAATAAAGAGTATTTAAGGCATGATTAGGAAGTTCAATTGAGAAGAATAAATAAATGAGGTAGGATTAAAGTATCAAACTTTCTCATAATTCATACATTTTTTGTCGGACGGGAATCTAAGGATATATTATCCATGGAATCTTAAAAGTCCTCTGTTTCTTCAGCTTTTTAAAAGAAATAACTTGGATGGTGAGAAAGAGGATTACCATCTTCTTTTTATACACATCTGCAAAGCTTTCAGAAGATCAGACAATATTGATATTCTTATCAAGGTAATAAATGAGAAAACACATGTAGGTTAAAATCCACAAACACACCCGCAAACCATTTTTGTCATGTTGAAAAAGTCATAAATTCAAGTGAGATATTTTCACTTTGGGCCACTAGATGGAGACAAAAACATGTTTGATTGAATAAGGCATGCGCCAGGAGAAGACGCATGGCAGAGCAACTCAAACCCAACTAAATTGAATTCAAATGAAGTTTATAGTGGGGTAGGAAATAAGAAAAATAAAGCCAACCAAAGGTCAAGGCCATTATCAAGTTAGAGAGGAGAGCATTGGAATACTTTCCCTCTTGGTTTCTTTTGTTAGAAAGGAGAGGAGCTTGAAAGAGACAAGAAGGAAGAGATAAGAAATGTACATATTGACCTTTTAAAGCTTGCGCTCCTTAGTGGAAAAGACATGATCTGTAAAATGTTTCTTTTCCTAAATGTACAAGGATTACCTACGCTCCGAGACGTTGGAGTGCTACACGTGGGACGGAGGGATGAATAAATCTGGCAAAAGGTTAAATGCAGTGTAAGATTTTCTTCTGCATATGCCTTCTCCTCCTTGACTACAGTACATAGGGAACAAGTATACAGCTTTGATATATATATTATGTATTTGTGTGGTGTCTGGTTTGAGGAGGATGGTGATGTTATCAACTATATCTCTTTCTAAAGGCTTATGAAAAGTTAATAAAGTCATGAATAACTCATGACTGTAATTTTGTCATCCTCTTAATAACTACCCTAGATCTCTTATTGTTCCTCCTCCATACTTCTTTCTTTCCTCATCATTTTCCTTAGTATCGCCATGGAAACTGATGGTATCATCCTATGTTTCTCCCACTGCAGGGATAAACAAGTCTAATCTTCATCCTCTATATGATTATTCATCTGTAAGCCTTTTCTCTTGATTAATCATTACCATCATCCTTCTCCTAATCTTCATCATCATCAGCATCAATAACTTTATAATTTAACTTATTTTCATCAACTTATCATCATTATTATCCTCATCAACTTAGCCAATGTCAACTCAAAATCATCATCATCATCATCATCATCAAAACATCATAACTTACTGGAATCAATTCATCATCACAAACAACACTAACAGCACCATTAATGTTATCACCTAATTTACTGGTATCAATACATCAGCATTATCATCATCACCAACAACAGTAGCATCATCAACACTATAATTATTTGGAACATAAGCTTCTGAATGCTCAAAAGCACAGTAACACATATATTTTTATCTTAAATAAGCCATGTAGTCATATACAAATGGTTTGGGTCATAAATCATAAAGGCCCCCTCTGTGCGCCTGTTGATTTTAAACACTTGATAGTGCGCTCGAACAGGCAATAAAAATGATAGCAACTGCTGTTTGAATTTACAGCAAAGTTGGATAATCTGAACACCCAGTTCACCCAGATTCAAATAGATCTGCCGTTAAGAGTTTGACAAAATTGAGGGTGGAAGGAAAATTCAGAAATTGAAAGGATAATGGGTACAAGCGAAAAATTAAAGAAAGAGATAAATTGACAAAGAAGAATTGGGAGAGGTAGAAAATGTTAGGAGAAAGAGGAGAAGCAAGGAGAGGAGGGAGGGACTGAGAAAGGGAGGAAGGGGGTATACAGAAATTAAGATGAAATCTTTGACTTGAGGGAGGGAGCGAAAGAAGGGGGGAGGGAGAGACGGAGAGATGGGGGAAGGGAGGGAGTTTTATTTTTATTATGTAAATTAAGATAGAGTGACTAATGAGACAAGAGAGGAAGAATAGTAAGAGATGGAAGAGAAGTACATAGAAATGGAAAGAAAGGGGGATAGTGAGAAAGAGAGGAGTGAATAGAAAGAGAAGAAAAGGTAGAGAAAAAGATACAGAGATAATTATTCTTCCTATCCATGGAAAGAGATCAAGCCAGACAACATAGAGGGAGATATTTTGATACTGTGTGGATAATAAATCTCTAACATTTTCACCTGCTCAAAGATATGTGTAAACGACTACCAAGAGAATATCAAACAGGGACAATTTCCAACACTTATATGCCATGTACAATTATTTTTGGTGAAGGTTACAATGTCAGAGAGAGGGAAGGAGAGAAAGGGAGAGAGAGAGAGAGAGAGAGAGAGAGAGAGAGAGAGAGATTGGGCAGCTGTGTGAATGTTATGAGCCAATTTTAGAGGGTTTGAATGTTCACTATTGGAGGCTTTCGGAGTGTGAATGCTTCGGAATTGAGAGTATAAACTGATAAGTGTAATAGAGCTTTGGAGGCAGCTGTTATGAAAGTTCATGTTTGAAGATAAAAAAATGAAAAAACCACAATCACAAACATTTGGAAGATCTAGGTCACTCAGGACAGACACCTACCCCTCAAAATATTTTCTTTCAAAAAATAGATTGTTTCTACAGGTATAAATAAACCTTACAAATTGCCTTCAGCATTTTAAAAACAAAATCTTTACCTTTTTCTTTTAACCTAGATTATCAATCTATATTTTTAGAATCGTAGAGGGAATACAATGAAATAAAAAAGAAAAGATAATTAAAAGAGATGCTAAAAAAAACCTGCATCACAATACACTGAGCATGCTATATTTTTGCACAGACTAAAAAGAGCTCCTCTCATTCTTTGTTGAATGTCGCCATCTATTGTCCATAACATGTCATTCTTCAGCTATCTCCTGTATAAGGGATCCAAAGCCCACTCAACAGACATGGGATGTTCCTTACAAAAAGGAAATTCAAGGCAGATATCATCAATATCATTATCCATTCATTATTATATTTAAGTGTAAAGAACAATATTATTTATAGAAAATATATAATTCATGCTCAGTTATCCACCCTCTCTTCTTTAGCTATCCTGAGTGCCCAAGTTTGTTCAATTAGTTGTTTCTCTTGTTATCATAATGTCAGAGCAAATGTGAAGCAGAATGATTTCAAAATAATAACCATTTCCGGCTTTTTCATTTTTGTTTGCCTAAAAAATATATATAACTATGCTGTTCCCATTCACCTCCTCCCTAAGCTAGCAGATTTTAACATCCCTGCATTCATGTTGATTTTATTCCTGTCATTTATGGCACACACACATTCTTTGATTTGGAACTATTTCCTGAAGGTTTGTGTCACCCAAAATAGGTATATGATTGGCAGGTCATTCATGGAGAGGGGAGTGACTACTTACAAAATATTTGTCGGGGCTTAAATCCAAATAAAATACACCTTAAGGGGCGATGTTTTTTTATGTCTCAAAACATCACTGGTCTGTAACTTTGTATTAACCATCTAAAACATCATCCCATGTGACTAATTAGTTTTTATCCTTTTTTTTTCTTTCAGGATTAAAGCGCATTTCTTGACGAAAGTACTCATTTCAATTTCAACGACTTCATGACCTTTAATGACTTGTGGTTTTAAGGAAGCACTTTCTTTCGCATCATGTAAAGACAATCTTTTCTTTTCACTATCTCTACCATTTCAAGGCTTCTACATGAAGCTGAGAAAAGCTATAACAAGAAAACATATTGTTGAAGCTATGTCATAAACAAGTGATCAATAAGACAATTGAGGCCCAATTCCTTGACAAGAATGCTATCGCCTTAGGCCATGTTAGCGAACAAAAGATCTTTTTCGCTACAATATAAAAGCCCTTCCTTTTCTTACGCCGTTTTAATCTATACCTTCAAGGAAAATATCACAGAGGATTCTTATCCATCTGCATTTCACAAATATGTGGATGTTTTCTCCGCTTTTCAAATCTGAAGCCTCATCTCTTCATCGACGGCGCATCTCTCCATCCGCCCACCCCCTCTTGTCTCTCTCGACTTCAGTGACTTTTCTTGAGAATTCAGTCCTTGTTTTGCACCTTGTTGACAAGATCTTAAACTGCTTGTTACTCTCCTGCCCTCGACTGGCCGAACAAAAAATCAATCCGGCAAGAAAGCTCGCAAACAAGGCAAGAAATCAATACTCTTAAAATTGCCCACTCATGTGCAGAGGTGTTCAAATGACCCTCCACCTAGTAGTAGCATAGGTATGAAACACTGACATTTTTCCTTCTTCTTGGACACTGCCGCTTCATTTGAATTCAAAATGTCTCTCTGAAGTGAAAAAGACTTCACCTTGAGAATATGTTAGGTTCATAAGCTTGGGTTCACAGGAGAATCGTCTCCTTGCATAAAATATACCCAGAGTTTTATTCTCGGAGGTGTAAAAATAAACTGATGTGCATGCATTCAAAGTGAAATGGAAAGGAAGAACCTTCTGAATTTGGCAAGTGATGTGATAGAAATCCAAATAAAGTGTTAGGGAATGGTGAACCTTCAACTGAAGAAAAGGTTGAACAAAATTCAAGCCCACTTATCTTACAATCTGTCAATCACAAGAAGAAGATAACTAGTATTATCAGGAATAGATTTTTAGTTTCAATCTTTAAGACATATGAAGAGGAGGGCTTAGAAAAATTCCTGCATGTGTTAAAAGCTAGGAATAGTAAACAAGTTTTATCTGATGGAGGTCTCAATACTATGTCGAACTTAGACATCAAATTTCTTTCCATATCTTGGTATCTTGATGAGATTCATCAGAAGTTCATATACTTTATGAAACCAAATGATGGACCATCCATCTCATGTAATAGAACCAGTGCCACACCCTTTTTCCGGGGGGGGGGGGGGGGGAGGGGAGAGAAAGTTGTTGACCATAACGATCTGGTGCAAATCTGTATTTGTGGTTTGCAATATGGCCATGTAAACAAGTCTTGCAACAGTAACGTCTATTGTGTCTCTCGGTCAGCGAAGAAAGAGAGGAGACAAGGGTTACATAATAGGGGTACAAGATGAGCACAATAGGGACACGGTCTGAACAAAAGGGGCGAAAACACCTGACACAAAAGGGGTACAAGTGAGTGCTCCCAAAGAGCGGCTCCTCACACAAAAGGGTTACATCCAAGAACATAAGAGAGCATGAAAGGACAGTTGTTTGTCTAAAAGACTCTTTCTTATTGAAGTGTCTCTCTCCGTAGCCATCTTGAGTCAAAAGAGATGTTACGGCAGGGGTAACGGGTCCAACGGAAAGTGGGTATTGATCCTGTGCTTGCAGCCAGGGCTGAGTTAACTAACATCCTTGCCCCGAGGGCCATACGATGGCGGTTTGTCCCCAACCATCGAGGTCCGCTGATAGACGATAAAAAGGGCGGACTTACAGAATGCAGATAAAGACATCTTGGCCAACTCAACTTTAACCACTGTTTTACTTATTGGTCAATAAATTAGAACAATAACTTTAAACAAAAGAGTAATCAATTCATTAGGTCATTGCCTCCTGCCCTATGTAATTTCACTAAGAAGTTAAAGTATAAGGTCTCTGCAATAACTTACACATCATCAGTAGTTCAGTACTTTTAAAGGATAATGTTTATGCTGTATAAATTACCAACAATATCCTCAATTTTTGTTATGGGAAAGAAGAAACTAGAATACAATTTTGTTTTCAAATAAAAGAAGGAAATCTTGTTGACCTTTTGAAGATGCAGACAGCATGATAACTTTTTACTTTTGCAGACAAATGAAAACTTGAACTTGTATTTCATCAACATTCTAATAATCAACTTTGTATTTCTACATACTCTATGGTATGAGATCAGAGCATACAGAATAATACCAAAATGCTTACTGTAAAAAGTACAAATATCTATCAAATGTAACCAAAAAAGCTGTGAATTTTGGTTGACATGTCTTTCGATCAATCAAAATGTCTAAATACAGACTAAATAAAATGTGGATAGCAAAAGGTGAACCCCTGGAATTCATCCCCCAAAAAAAGTTTTTTTATGCCAAACTAAAAATTAAAAGCTCAAAACAATTTAAAAAGACACAAGCACCAGTTACTCTGACAGTGAAGTACTTTTTTTTTCACTTTCAGTTCCAACAAATTAAATTGAAGAATTATAGAAAGCAAGGAATGATTCATACAAGTCATTGCTTAGTAATCTTCTTTTCAGTTTTTTTCTTTTTTAAAGTGCTTTAAACTTTCTAAAGACATATACATGCAGCTGGAATTGATTAATCTTCTCCCTTTTTTGAAGAAATTGCTAGATGAAACCTGCCAAGTGCATTTCTATGATATAAAGCTGTCTCGATTACAAAAGCACTTGATTACTCTACTTAAACTTTAGGTGGTCTTCTCATTTCTTTTCTCTTGAACAGTTTCATAATTTGTAGTTGGGGAAATGGGAAGTTAGGAGTAGCATAGTTAAGAACCTTGGGAGACTTACTTTTCAAGTACCCTATTAAAAAAACTTTGCCCCTATATTCTCAAGAAAAAACAACATATAAGAGCAAATGAAATCTGGTTAATACTGGTACAAGGTAATGAAATGTTTTGTATGTTTTTCTGATAATGAGTCTCTGCGATTCCAAACGACAGAATCATCTTTATTCAATTAGTGTCTGTCATTCTCCCATCAGTGCCCTGTTCCATTTTCCCTTCTCATTCCTTGATCGCAAGAATCATTACAAAATTAGGGGAAGCCTGTGGAGTTGATATCTGCAATCAACCAAGCCTGTAAGATCTAAAAACCACACTTTCTCAACTGTCACAAAAAAATCACATTTGACGTGAATCCAGACTTTTCTGACCTCGTCTAAATCCTACTACATTTCCCTAAAACCGCTTTTCACAGGTTTCTGACGGAGACGAGGAGAATCATCAAAACTTTCGCTAATTTCCCCGGGAATGTATCCCCAGCGGGGATGCGCCTTATACACTACTGCAGATTCCCTACATGAAAAGGAAACTGCATGTGCACGTCTGTACAAAGAAGAAAATCTCACATCCAGGGAGACAGAGATATCTAGGGAAAACATTAAAGTATCTGGTATTTTTCCTCCTGGACAATAGTTTGATCAATGTTTACTGATTAGTTTGTTTCATGTGAGGTTTCAGCTTCTGCCTAGATCATCCTACTGGTGGTACACTATGACGTCCCTTGGGTCCAGAGATTCGCTGCATGATTATAAGTCTATCCTTTCATATTCTTGATTTTAACACTTCTCTAAAGTGCCAGGGAAACAAAGAATGAAGAAATATACTTTAACCTTTCAAAGGCGGGATAAATAGATAACTACATGAGGGACGACCTGATCGACCACCCCACGTGGATGCATTAGCACTCCCAGGTAGAAAGAATTGGTTGAATACCTCGCCTTTCTTCTAGGGTTCTGAAATGGAAAACCTTAATGGTTTTGAACCAATTTTTTTAAATCCCAAAGCCCTATATTATGTGCTACTAACAGTCTGCATATATATATTGTCAACAATTTGTTCTATTATGAAATACATGCATCATTCATAAGACTACTCCATTGCACAACATAAAAGTTTCTCATGTTGCATCAGTTGCACAAGTAAAAACAACTTTCCTCATTGATTTTGGGAACATAACCAACAAGCAGCATATGTAACGTTCAGTCCTGGGACCTTTCGCTATTCGCATATTTAGAAGCAAAACATAATGCTTGAACATCTTTCAGAAGACACTTAAAAAGCACAGATCAATGGAATAAAGAGCAGCTGAAGAAACACCAATCATTTAAAGAGCACTGAACACTTCTGTTGATAAAGGAGAATTCAGAAAGAGGGGGGGGGGGTGTAAGCTCTTTCTGAGGACAAATCTAATTGCTCAATAGTACCCTATTGATTTTCTGGAGATAGTCGTAAAACACTCAAGGACAATTAACAATGCTCAAAACATTCAATTCGGTTATTTACCACAAAATGCATCTGTATCCATTCTTTGTTTGTCCAGACTTACAAAAACAATTTTCGTGACCTTTTCGGTTTAAAATGTTTTAATGTTTGTCTGGGCTCGCTCTCGGAGAGGTTATATTCAGCGAAAAATATATAGGGATTTAAGACTTAGATTCCAAATTGATCCTAATTTGCAGATATCAAAGGCTAGAATTCCTCAAGAGATTAAATGCATTCAAAGCGAGGCTCATCACCAGAGAGTGCAGTAAGAGTGATTCGCTCAGCTAGCGCACTTAATCAAAATGATTCCATTCATCTTTCTCTTGCCTCTAAATCGTAAAAGGTAACATTTATTGTGGATTGGGTTTATTACCCCGCTAATGTGATAGACTTAAAACTGTAACTTCCACTTAGAATTACATGTCCATTTAAAATTGTCTGGAGGCTGTCCCCTCTATAACGATTCCTTTGTGGATAACCATTTGCCACAAACTAAACTGAGCAGCATTTCAAACACACCAAAACAGCTCTTTGTGTAAAAAAAAAATAACAAAATTTCACATTTTGAATTTAAAAGTTATGAAATGTTTGAACTTTTCAGTACAGCTCTTTGTTTCAATCGAAGGAGAAAGAAGAGGCGATCATTGCTCATTTGATATTCTGAGCAAGTGTTCAAAGTTAAACAGCCAAAATAAGAATATTGAAGGGGCCCTGGGACTGGACCCTTATACGGTCTTAAATCATAAAGGATTAGATCAGGAAGAAGCATTAACAATCCAAAGGCATCTCCTTCCCTTATTCATCTTCAAACATCTTCCTCCTCGAAGGTCTCTTTAAACAGGTGACCAATCGCAAAAGAACAAACTCGCCGCGAACAAATTTGACAAGCCATCGCGCCGCGCCCGTGAACAGAGCGTGAAATGAATCGGCATTGGCAGCAGTGGTGGCTGGATCTGTTCAGCAAATACAACTTTAGTTCGACAATGATGCTGGAGCGGCGTTGCCGCCGGAAACGGTTTGGCTGAAGTAATCCACACAATTCTGCTTGAGGAGACATTTACAGATTGTTAATGTGAGAGGGAAGCACAGAAACTCTTGTAGTATTTGCTTTTAAGACTTGAGGTGGGCACCATTACATGAAAGCAAAATTTCTGTTAATGCTTTTCCCAAACTCAACACGCTCCTCCACCCCTTTTCCCTTCTCCCCCATCCACCCCCCCCCCCCTAGTTTCCACACGATCCAAGCTTTCATGTACACATGAACTTTCTTTGCACTATTCTCTCACAAAGATTTGAACATTCTCCATGTTTCACAGCTAGTTAAGTGGAAACACCATCACAAGAATACTAACAACTGACACAAAAGTTAATTCATCGTCTGTTAAACAAAACATTGGAAAAGGACAATTAGAAACTCCTTCAGGAAAAGAAACATTAAAGATAGCATGTTCACTATACTTATTTCTTAAAACAACATAAAGGCCTATAGTCTCATATAAATAGTGGGCTCTATCAATGAAATGTTTCAATATCTACTTTTCAATTTTTTTTTAAAGGATTTTTATATATCTTTTTTGACCAATCTAGATAATCACAGCATCGATCATCTCTCTCTCTCTCTCTCTCTCTCTCTCTCTCTCTCTCTCTCTCTCTCTCTTAAATTAAGATACTATTACGATGGGTGCTACTGAAATCATTCTCATCTTAACGAGACGCAAAGAATCACTCAGGTTCCTCGACATTCTATTTCTAGATTCAATCTGCCGACCAGCATGGACCTACAAAGCAATTTTCACACCCCAACGCTGCACACTCTATCGCTGAATAGATTTAAAAACCCTCTGATAATCATACATATTCATCGGTGCGCTTGGCTTGGTCCAAGCTCCTCTTGCATATCACCCATACAATCAGATTACACAGCCAATTTGGGATTGGAACGCCTCATTGGACATAAATAGCATTGATATCGTTGGAGATTGAAAAGCCAAAGAAATCGGTAGATTATTCCTTTTTTCATATTTGGAATAAAAACATTAAAAGCAATATGTATGTGTGTTCAAGTGAGGGTTGCTTAACCAGGACAAATAAATAACTTTACTTGCAAAGTGACATTATATGCATGGCCGCATGACTTTTCCAAACAGGTATGAGAAGGCATACTTAAACAGAATGAAATAATGACCCATCTATTGCGAGAAAAAAACAAGAGCCCTACCAACTAAATGTCTCGGACCTGAAATACAATTGAATGATTAATGTTCCAATTATGTGACTGTATATATTGAAGCTGAATTCCTTCAAGGCAAACAAGTTTCTCAGTCAAGTTCATCACAGAATACAAGCCACAGTACTTGATCTCTGGGTAGATTTATAACAAATCTGACCTCAGGGGATCCCAATTTGACATTAATATTCGCCAATGTCTTCTACACGGGGAAACAGTCACCGGAAAGTAACAAATGATCAATTTAAAACTACTTTGTTCATTAAGGTGTCCCACTGCCGGGCGCATTTAGAGTGCTTCGAGCTACGATGTCTCATAGCCTTGGTAGAACAGGAGAAAGATAATGTTTAGGTTACTACTGTTTGAAACAAAGACACCAGAAACTCACTCTCGATTATTAATCAAATGTAGCCCGGGCGGATGACTCAGCAGTTTGGTCCCTTAGAAAAATAATCCCGGCCGTTGTTTTGGGAAGATTTGATGACAAATTGGGCGAGGTATTAAAAGCTGTGTGGAGCATATCACTGCTAAATTAGCAGAAATGAAAATGGATATGGCCTAAGGGTAGGGGGTGGATGGATGGATGGATGGGGAGGGGGTGGGGGAGAGTCTCTTTAACCAGACCCCTTAGAAATCACACAATCACAAACTCAAGAAAATAGGAGCCAGCAAAGAAAACTCCAGAGCCTTAATAACTCTCTAATGTCACAGTCACCACTGTAATGGTGATCAATTCTAGGAAGTCTCTGCTCCTCTATACCAACGGTCTCAAACGGACGTTGGATAAACTGAAAGTAATGGATTAGACTGGTCATCCAGACTAGACGGGGAGGGTAATCTTCAAGCAAAAGGGTACGATCCTCCATCTCTTGATGGACCCAAGTGGGGTAGGAACCACCTGATGACTCAATGCACTGATTGTGTTTGACAGGCACAACTCACTGGAGTCTTGTGTTATTACTAGGGAGACAGAGGGGTAAGGGGATGAGATTGGAGGCGGTGCGAGGGGCGCGCTGCTGGTAGTGGTAGTAGATTTGGGGTATTATAGGAGGAGACAGGGAGTGAGTCAACATCTACTTTGGATTGGATGAGAAAAGAACCAGGATGAAGCTATCCCTTGGAGTCTGGCTTATCGTGGCCAGTTCACTATGAGGTCATCTACTTTTGTTATTGAAGGACTCCCCTCCGCATCATCATATCATCTTTACATCATCTAATCTATTCCATCTCTTCAATAAGATACATATCAACATCTGTCAGCAAAACAAACTTCACCGTATAACTCATATTTTATTCAATGACCCGATGCAGTCTGTGACGCAATAAATTCATCATAAAACAATGAATCATGGCATTTCTATCAAGACAAAAGATTGTAGCCAGGCAAAAGAAATATTTTCTATATTTTGCTGAGTCAATGTTCATTTAGTTACGAGACCTAAACAACAACTTTATTGATCAACATGAGAGAACATTTACAGATGAAAGTTAGACAGAGGCAGAGCTGCAAAGTCAATCTTCATGCTTTACTTGCAAATACTCCCTTAGAAAGCCTAATCAGTGAGGTGATAAGTCCACCTAAGGTCCTTATCATTCTCGCGCGATGAGAAAGCCTTTCGCGGACCCTAGACAGCTGCTCAACATGAAATTATATGGGACATTATTCCACGATTCCCGTTCCGATCCCCGTGTTTTGTTGATCTAGCCCGTAGTAATATGACCACTTTAGCCGGTCCTCTGAGGAAACTCCCCATCTCCCCCTTGACCGCATCACTTTCTCAGGAATACTCCCGTTTGCTTAGGGGCACGGAATTCTCCTCCAAAAGAATAAAATTGAAATATGCATAATACACTCCTAAGAGAAAGGATGTTTGAAAAAAGGTAGAGAAGAGGAGAAAAGAAATTGCTTTTGAAAGAAATTTGTCCGGTCATGCAATTCCAAGCGCAAAAAAACAGTGGTCTCGCTTTCGGGGTAATTTGATACCGGTATCCTCACTCCGGTTTTCCCCGATGGTTACCGGCGTGCACCCCCATTAGACCGATTGCTCCATTGTGAAGCCAAAACATTGACAGCCACGACTGGGGGGGCTTGGGGGCCGCTCTCCACCACGGACAAAGAGCAGTGGGCTTAAGTTACGGCCGCACCGCTCCGATATCAGCCCTGCCATTAAAAAAAAAAAAAGCAGTCCACCTCGACCACCGAGTTTTCACCCTCCGCAATTTCTGGTGTGATTACCAAACAAAACCTCAATAGAGAGATAGAAAAGGAAAAGAGTTGGAGAAAAGTCGAATAAAAGAGAAGCGGGTATAAAATTAGGTAACCAACCTGCACATTCGGGAGCAAGGTGAGGGGAGTAGGTCACAAATTGGAATGGAATAATGGTGAATGCTTCCATCGACTTGACAGCCCCACAATTACAAAGCGCAAATCATATTTACAAATTTGCATTGGTGGCGGGCACCACTGCCAAACTTGAAGACAACATTGTGGTCTTTGAAATTCAGCTTAATGCAGTCAACTGATTAATTGTTCCCCACAAAACTTGATACGATATGCAAATAGGCATGCTGACACCCCCCCCCCCCCTCTCTTTCTATCTCTCTTTTTCTCTCTCTTTCTCTGTCTCTCTCTCTCTCTCTCTCTCTCTCTCTCTCTCCCTCTCTCTCCCTTTCTCTCTCTCTCTATCCTTATATCTTTCTTTCTTCTCACTATGACTTTTGTTAAGCACAGAACCACACGTTCATGATCAAATTTGCCTTTCCCCGATGGGGTACCAGAACATCCTAGTTCAGTTGACACATTAGGTGTGTACATGTATGTTCTTTGTAAAAAACCTACGATGTCTTTACATCCTCAGATCTGAGAGTGAAAAATACAGGAATTTGATCTTGTGACAAATGAGTCAGAAATCTTACCTGCAATGTACACTAAAAGGAGTGTTAATGGACTTGAATTAATTCCTAAATCCAAGTTTGGTGTCAATCTGAAGAACTAAATTTTATTCCTTTGTCAAAAAGGGAAGCAAGTCACTTAAATACTCTCTACACTTTACATCAACAGGACCAAAGACTACTTCTTTTTTAAATTCCAATTAACTTAATTCATTTACTACTTGGTTCTCATACGCAATAGGTTAAAGCAGTTCTTCAAAACAGAAGTATAAGTTTTCTGACTACATATGCATGTTGCTAATTTTCTTGTCCACTAAGTGCATGACTTTATTGATTTGTAGGAGTATGGAATTATGATCTCAAGTTCCTCATGGAACTGGTTAGCACAAAGACATCCTTTTAATCTGAACTTGATGAAAGGAAATAACTTGATAATATTCAAGCCTTTTTTTCTTTTCTCTCTTTTTTCTTTTGACATGTATGTATGTGTGAGCGATTAGTCATCTCCAGAGCTGTTCTCCTCTTGCTAACGTGATCAAAAAGTAATAATGACCTCATCTTGTCTAATTAGTTCAGCTGATCTCTGTTCAAATCCCAGCGAATCTTGGATGCCCACGAAGACCTTTCTCTCTCTCCCTCTTCCTCTCTCTCTCCCTCCCTCTCCCTCTCTCTCTCTCCCTCTCCCTCTCCCCTCGATGAGCTCCTCCTATTCCTACCACACCGAGCTCCTTCCTCTATCTCTAGAGTTTGTCTGCGTGTTCAAGTGCCATTTGTGGCACAATGGGTCAGCAAGAGATTGGCGCAATTGGCCAGCCGTCTTTCAATTCATGGACCCTTCCCCGAGTGCACTTGCCCCCCTGAATCGACAAAAAAAAACTAGTCTGAAAAGCAGACAGATATATTTTTACAAGCTCATGCCTTTCTGCGATTAAGTGCTAAAATGGGAGATGGACTTTATAAATATATAGTCAGAGAAGTGGGATTCCGATAGCTGCTTCATACAATGCTACCATCCAGTTCTGTTATTTGCTTCCCATCTGCAACGTATGCAGAGAGGACATACTATTAATCTTTTTGACGTCCCACATTGCAAGGTCTGCCGCTGCCAGACTAACCTGGTTGCACTGCACTTTTTTCGCAGCACCATTCCTTTGCAAACGTTACATCTATTACATGGTTGCCGGGCCGCCTTCCTCCTCGGTAGAATCCAATAACTACCCCGCAATTTGAAGAGCAAACATTTTCGGGATTTGGGCCATGCACGCCCTGAGAGAGAGATACCCGGGAGATGAGGCGCTTGCTTGCGTTGAAATCAAATCGCTGTTTGCGCTTCCTGATGGTCGCTGTTTTGGAATCGCGGAGCTAGGAGTCGTGTGCAGGTGACGATTTGAGATCCCGTCATCCATTTTTTTTCTCCATCTATCGTCAGGACTGGTGTGTTCTAGCTCGTGTGAATGATCGCTTTAGAAGCGGTGCAACGGAATGGGTCTGCGGTCCAGCTGCCGGAGCTAATTGTATTTGTTTATTCTCGCTTTCCATTCCTAAATTACGACACCCAAATGAATCAGACAGACTTAAATACCAAACAAGCTCTGTTTTGCCCCTCTAATACTGCAACCCTTAATTTCAAGGCATCTCACACGGACATAGAAATTTTTTTTAATTTAGTTAGAATCCTGCTATGCCTTCGATAACAGATTTAAACAGATTCCATGGTGCAAACTAGCAAATAGAACTTTGAGTGACAATAACTCAAGATCAAGGCATTTACCAACTTTAATGACAGTAGCATCCCCTGTAGTTATGAAGCAGAATGTCAATTTGTCTCTTGGGTTGGGGTACGGGATGCGACTGCAAGAATCCAGAAACAAAATCATATTTTGCACAGCAAAAGCAAACACGGTTTTGAAGTCTAACACGAGATAGCTAGAGCCCCAAAATAGGTACCTTCCCAGCATTTTTCTCGCACCGGCGGCGAGAGAACATCCCACCTCGTTAAAGATTCAACGTGGTATTGGGGTATTTAAACACCACTTCTGATCTCTGCAAATTTGTCTTAGCGACTGCATCATCCCGCGAGCTTTGCATTCTAATATTGGTCCCAGAGGTGGGCTGTTCTTTCTCCCCATCTCTTGCAATCAAATTCTCATCATCTTTTTTTTTACCTCTCCGTATTTCATCTCCCCTTTATAGTCTCTCTCCTGAATTCTTAAAGCTTCCTTTATTTCAAAATTGTCATGATCCCTTCTGGCTGATAATGTAGGAATAGCTACATCATTTCTCATTTGTAGTATGAACAAATTGAGTGGAAACGACAAAGAGAAGGCATCGTCACTATACACATTTTGGCTATTAAAGGGGACTGACGCCCTGTTGACTACACTCGCGTTGACTGCCAATTTGACCGTGTACTACCCAAAATGATAAATAAATAAATATCAATCAAATATCAATGAATAATCTCCATAGAGGACCTCCTATGCCGGTGAAACTGGAATAAAGCACTTTCCACAGATTACTAGTAATACATGTACATCAAAGCAATGATTCACAAGAAGAACAAAAAACATTTTGAAAGATAACTAATAATAACAAAATCCTGTATGTTTCTCCTCATTTTAGCTACACTATAAGGATATCAGTATTCTAACAACTTCGCTTTAGCTATAAAAGGCAAGGAGGACAACAACAAGGTAATTCTATTCCTTCTCCCTCTACTTCTCACACCCTCCTCCTCTGTCCCACATTTCTGGTTAGTTGCAAGAGTGACGTTGTTCGACCTGGAACACTGTTTTACACGCTGAATTCCTCTTCAAGATCTTGGTGGCATCCAGCGTAACAGCCCTGAATCTAATGCATCTCACGTAGGCCGGAGCAAGTTCACGAGGAGTGCAGCTTTATTTCTTCATCCTCTTTCTCTCTCTCAAGCCGAGATAAGATAAAAACACTAAACCTGCCGCATTACTTTTTAATGGAAAATTGTGATTAGCGAGATGGTAAAAGGAACACCTTGAACTTTATAGCATGTGCAGATGTAGGTCGTTTTTTACGAGTTCATCTTGGGTGACCACAGAAGATTATACAAATCACTATTTAATAACAAACAGAATATTTCTTCTTTAATTAATAAAAAGGTCTATCTCTAATACATTCAAATGACAATCTTATCCTCCTTGTATTTTTATTTGACATATTCATGTATCATTTTGTACAACTTTCTTTCTTCATATGTTATCAAAGTGTACTTGTAAAGGGAATTTCCCTGTTAAACATTATAATCAATGAACTTCAATTTTTTCAAGTCAGTTTTTTCCTGCAATTTTGAATATTTTACAGTGATCTAAAGTTCTATTTTTAATACTACCTTTTTCTTCACATTTCTCTCCTTTCTGTTCTCCATCCTATTCTTTTTTCTCTTTCCTACTTTCTCACTCTATCTCCCCCTCTTCTCTATCTGTCTTTATCTCCTCTTCTTCTTTCATTTTCTCCCCCCCCCCCCTCTCTCTCTCTCTCTCTTTCTCTTTCTCCTCCCTCATCCTCTTCTTTTCTCCCTCCCTATCTCTCCCTCTCCCTGTCTCGCTCCCTCTCCATCTCTCTCCTCCTGTGTGTCTGTCAGTACAATCTCTTCTCTCTCATCTCCTCTCTCACAAGCCCCCATCCTGCCCATCTCATCCTGTACATCTCAAGATGCATTTAGAAACAAAACACATCACAACTTCATTTCTCCCTAATGTCTCACTCATTCCGCAAATGGGTTTCTTTCTTTCGCTCCTAGACAGTCGCAGATATTGGTTTCTGGCCCCCTTCACACTTATTATTTGATTCCGATTTTCAACTGTTTAAAATACAAGGGGCAAATTTACCCTCTCCATGATTTATGTATGAGTTCCTAAGCACCTTTCATGCTTGGCAATCTATATCATTTTCTGAAGATTTTTGATTTGTCTATTTTGGGCATGACAAATCAACAAACTTATTGAAGGAGTGACTTTACCCAGTCCTATATCTAAAATGGAAGACTTATGATATAATATCGGCTTCCAAGCCCCTTTCCTAGACTGTACTTGCCACTTGATTCCAATATTCAACACTTCAATAATATACATTTTGGAAAGAATTACCATTTCTGTGATGACAAAAGAATACAATTACTAAAGGAGTAATTTTATCTTGTTGAACTACCAAAAGAAAACACATTTTTATTTTTTGCATGTTGCCTTTTTGAAAAGGAGTTCAGTTTCAGAGACCTCATTTTGATTGATTCATGGCTATTTTTTAGGTATGAACCGGGCCTGCGTGTATCACAATATTGTGATATGGAGGAAAGCGACATTAGGTGACTCACAAAGGGAGAAAATTGAAGATCCCTTTGGACGATGGGATCGGGAGATGCCATAGGAGCGGGATGATGCAGGATGATGCAGGATGAGGCTGTTAATGTTGAAACAACATCCAGGAGCTCTTTATTAAGAGCTTTGACCTACAACCATTGGGCCTCTATGCAAATAAGGTGATGGAAGGGGGTGTGGGATGAGTGAGGAGGAGAGAGGATGAGAGAGGAGAGGGGAGGAGAGGGGAGGAGAGAGGAGGAGAGAGGAGGAGAGAGTCGAAGGGAAGACACATGGAGAAAAGCAGACGTGGAGAGAAAAGATGTGGAAGCAAAGGAAAAATGAAAGACGGAGGGATATAGATGAGAGAAAGGGAGAGACAGAGACATGGAG
Organism: Strongylocentrotus droebachiensis; assembly: GCA_035222895.1. Classification (NCBI taxonomy): domain Eukaryota; kingdom Metazoa; phylum Echinodermata; class Echinoidea; order Camarodonta; family Strongylocentrotidae; genus Strongylocentrotus; species Strongylocentrotus droebachiensis. The sequence goes on from JAVYIG010007812.1 coordinate 64,467, forward strand.
ACACACAGACACACAGAAAGACACATAGAAAGAGGTAGGCAGAGGGAGTGAAGGAGGGAAGGAGGGAAGGAGGGGGGGAAGAGACGTATACACAGACGAGGTGAGAGAGAGAGGGAAGAGAAGAGAAGAGAAGAGAGAGAAGAGAAGAGAAGAGAAGAGAAGAGAAGAGAAGAGAAGAGAAGAGAAGAGAAGAGAAGAGAAGAGAAGAGAAGAGAGAGAAGAGAAGAGAAGAGAAGAAAGAAGAGAAGACAATAGAAAATACATACAGACTGATAGATAGTCAGAGGTAGAGAGGTAGAGAGAGCAACAGAGACAAAGATGGGTGTAGGCAGCAAAAGACAGTAAAGATATTACGAAGCAGAAGGGAGCGAATTGTAACTCTTTAATTAAGAAACCTTTTTTCTTTGATTAATGAATGATATTTTTCCAAGGCAGCAAGGAGAACTATAATCAACCTTGAGCTTTCCTTCTTTATAAGTAGGACAAAATCACGCTATTACCTTTGATAAAATTCCAAAACTGAAGCTGCAGTGTGCCTCTTTTCAATTAAATGTGATGTTTGGATACGGAATGTATGAAGTATTATTTATACAGGAGGTGTCCATGCATACCAGTATGTACGTATACTATTATTTTTAGCGCACCAATAATGCAGTATTGATTGAAAATTTGTAAAAGAATTGATACAAAAGGAATAGAAGAAATCAAGAGAGAACTGAAGAGAATTAAGTGCCGAGATGACTAAAAATAGGGGGAAAAAGTAGCAAAATGGGCCCTTCACTCTATCTTAATGCCACGCTCCTGAAAGGTGCTACAGATAGAATTAAAGAGAGTGTGAGAAGCAGAGAGTAACAGAGAAATAGAGATGGAGACATGCAGAAAGACAGACACATAATGAGAAAGAGAGAGAGAGAGCAGAAAAGAGTAAAGAAAAATGACAAAGATAGATCTAAACATATATGTCGAAATGGAGAAGACACAGAAAGAAACGAATAGAGAAAAATAAAATAGTCAGGGAGGGAGAAATAAATAGAAAGAGAGCTATAAAGAAGGCATGCACAGACATAACAAGAATACAAACACAATCGTCATCTATCACAACTAGTTGCTGACGACAGGCTCTCAGGCCCAAGCACTTCGACATTGTCAATCAGCAAGCATAGAGAACCGCAGCTAGCATACCTTGCAAGAGGGAAAATATTTTCAATTTGCAAAGAAACAGTGCATGAACGAAAGAAAGTAGGGAGGGAGGTAGAAAGAGAGAGGGACAGAGAGAGGGAGGGAGAGAAGGAAGGGAGAACAGAAATTATATTTGGTATGAGTAATAATATTTTCAATTTGCAAAAAAACAGTGAAAGAATGAAAGAGAGGGAGACAGAAAGAGGGAGGGATGAAGATAGAAAGAGAAGCAGAGAGAGGGGGAGGAGGGAACTAGAGAAGGGAGAACAGAAATTATATTTGACATGATTAACAATATTTTCAATTTGCAAATAGACAGTGAAAGAACATAAAGGCGGAAGGGATAGAGGGACAGAGGAAGGGAGGGAGGGAGGGGGAGAGAAAAGAGGGGGTAGGGGGAGACAGAAGGATAGAGAGATAGAGAGAGAGAGAGAGAAGGGAAAGAAATACTTTGGGGCTGCTGTTTCAGACTCGGGAATGGAGCGAAAGTGATGAAGTCGGTAATGAGGTGCAGAGTTATGGCCCGTCACAAGATACACACGTCCTGATTGGCCAAAGCTTTCAATTTCAAACACTCTGCTGGAATTACAAGGGGCAAAATGAGAGCGAGGAGTATCCATCTTTCAGTGGGACTCACCTTTGGAATGATGTTTGACATGGATTCAGGGACCACTATGGTGGGAATGTACCCCAGAGTTGATATTACTTTCAACCCTTACCAGATGCTTGCGGTAACGAAGCTGCTCGATTAGATTTGTTATGTGTGATCTAGGGCTAATTGGTTCCTGTTTGGCTCTTATGGAATTTTACATGCAGGCCGTTCAATCGATACCAAATTTTTCTTCATTGAATAATTTTCTCTCTCTCTCTGGAATTCATAGAAATCGAGAAACGTGCCAATTATCAATGTCAAAGGTTCCAGTAGGCCTTACATGTTCCAATATGTTGTCTGTTTGGGGTCAAATGGTGTTAACTGATGAACATAAACACAGAGTCAGCCCCCTTATGGCTCTGCATGATGAGATGATGTATCATTTCATTTGTCATTTCACTTCACCTCTACAGTTCTCTACAGACTACTGTCACTGTTGCTACATCAGCCATTACTGCATATAATCTTGTTCTAACCGTACCTTAGAATAGTAGGAAATTTTCACAATGTCAACACAATGTCGGTATCATTTTCTCAGACCTTCAGCAGCTAATTAAGTGACAATAATTTGGTCATAGATGGGGTTTGTCCATAGCAGTCTGACATAAGTTTGCGGCAAGCTTGGCAGGGCTTTAGATTGCACCCAGCAAGCTCCGCAAGATTGCACCCAGCAAGCTCCGCAAGCTTGCTGCAAGCTTGCAGGGCATACACTGTCGGCCTGCAAGATTGCCAGGGCTTTAGATTGCGCTCCTGCAAGCTTGCAGGGATATCCTCTTTGTCTGCAAGCTTGCAAGAGCTTTAGTTTGCGCCCCTGCAATGTCCGCAAGCTTGCTGCAAGCTTGCAGGGCATACACTGTCGGCCTGTAAGATTGCCAGGGCTTTAGATTGCGCCCCTGCAAGCTTGCAGGGATATCCTCTTTGTCTGCAAGCTTGCAAGAGCTTTAGTTTGCGCCCCTGCAATGTCCGCAAGTTTGCTGCAAGCTTGCAGGGCATACACTGTCGGCCTGTAAGATTGCCAGGGCTTTAGATTGCGCTCCTGCAAGCTTCCAGGGATATCCTCTTTGTCTGCAAGCTTGCAAGAGCTTTAGTTTGCGCCCCTGCAATGTCCGCAAGCTTGCTGCAAGCTTGCAGGGCATACACTGTCGGCCTGTAAGATTGCAAGGGCTTTAGATTGCACCCCTGCAAGCTTGCAGGGATATCTTCTTGGCCTGCAAGCTTGCAGCAAGCTTGCAGCAAGCTTGCATGAATATCTCTCTTTGCCTGCAAGCTTGCAGCAAGATTGCTGTAAGATTGCGCGCAAGTTTTGCAAGCTTAAATTTGTAATGCAATCTTATTAAGCTTGCCGCAAGCTTCTAACAAGCTTGTAACAAGCTTGCCGCAAGCTTAAGTTTCTGTAAGGGAATCCCTCCCATTTCCCTTCCATTCCAAAGTTCTTCAAAACCTGTACTGTCTTTGTACACTAATACAAAATATTCTCCTCTTTTTTAATTGACCATCCCTCCACATTTCTCCTTTCTTTTCTCTAATACTCCAAAAGACTCATTATTTCCAACTGATCATTCCTCCACACTCAAATTCATTTTCCCCATATCCTTATCCTTCCTTCTTCCCAATTCCCCATATAAGGCCAGGACCTCCAAACGGTTCCCAACCAGAGCCCAACAGCTACCCTTCATACCCCTCCAATATTCCCAACGTTGCACCATGCAGACCCACCAAACAGTTCCCAACCCGACCCCACAGCTGCCCTCACCTGACCCTATAGCTACAACAGAACAACATTTTCATTTTTTTGTTCGGTCCTGTTCCCTGAATAAACATCTTTTCCATCCCTCTGCCTTCGTGCTCCTATCATGTTGCAGACTATACCCCTCCAAAGAAAACTTTGGGTCTTAAGACAACCACTCCGTTCCCAGCTAGTTTCGGTCACGGGTTCAGCAGTTAGCATGTGATGTCTTAATCGATGCTATCACACTCTCTCTCTCTCTCTCTCTCTCTGTGCCCAAAGATCGTGGTTGCCGAACGACCTATGTTCATGTTCACTCGCAAGATCCTCATACTCCAGGAAACGCATCGCCCCAGGAAGCGCATTGCCCCTAGATATATTCCTAATGTCATTAAACACTGCATGCTCCTGTTTACAAACTAAGTTACATTACTTAAATTTCATTACAAACATTTCATGAAGTATTGCACATCAAAGTCATTCTTTTGCAGGCTCTCAGAAAAGTATGGGCAATTGATTCTTATTAAAAACCAAAAATATTACCTATAGAAACAGAACCTTTTTGTCACGTAAACTATCAAATTGGTGACCTACAATATTTCCAAAATTAAATCAACCTCCACGAGAGAAAACAGAAATGAACACTCGGGTCTGCTATCAATTGTAAGAGTTCTTTCATGAAATCAACACACAAGCATTTAAAAAGTAAGAAAATATAAATTGATTGCCATCTGTCAGTTACTTGTATTTCAGTTTAATCAAATATGACTTTCCTACAGGACTATTAAGGGTGACAGAACAGCTAATTTGCCAAGTTATTGTCCGATCTGGGAGAATGGATCCCACAACTTGACTTTGGCCAACCCTGTCCTATTTCCTGGACAGCAACCATAAGAAATTGAATACAACAGCAACCAATGCCAAGTCAAATTTGTAACAGGACACGGCAGGAGCACATATAATACGCATCTGTTCATGACTTACTTTTAATTTCTTTACACTCCTGGCACAAAACAATCGTTGGGAAATGTATACATACGAGTTACAGTTCTTTAATTCAACTGAGAGCTCTTTAATTCAACAAAGAAAAGTCAAAATCCCCCTGACATTGGGCATGTATGCAGCATATCACTATGTTTGCCTCGAAACACTTATCAAATTTCTTTCTTTCTTGTTGGATAGTTGGAGGCTCGTAATTCATTGTCATACACTGTGGCACAAACAGGAACACTTTCGCTGTCATTCGAAAAGTTTCACTCCATAAAATACTACTTTAATCAGTATTTTTTCTGAACCTGAGTGAACTGTGAAACTTGATATTTTTCATGTGAATTCAATTTCTCTTCTGGTCCTTTTTCAATCTTCCTCTCTCTCCCCATCTTTCTCTCATACTCTCTCTCTCTCTCTCTCTCTTCTCTCTCTCTCTCTCTCTCTTTCTCCACCCCTCAATCTCTCCCCTACTCTTTCTCTCTTCACCACTCTTCTTATCTCTTTCCATACTTTCGTCACCCTCCATCTCTCAAATTCTCTCCATCTCTCCCCAGCTCTCTCTCTCTCTCTCTCTCTCTCTATCCATATCCTCTTCTCAATCCCCCGCCCCGCTTCTTTTTCTTCCCTCCCTCTCTTTCTCCCTATTCCTTTCTCCCTATTCCTTTCTCTCTCTCTCTCTCTCCTCCTCTCTCTCTCTCTCTCCCTCTCTCTCTCACTCTCTTGTCTGCAAACTTTGTTCTCTCGTTTTGTCCACTTATTCCTTGTCAACATCACATGAGTAGAATGTGAACCTCCATAGGGAAATCACAAAATAACTAAATATGGATAAGCTTTCTCCCAGCCTTTTTCGGCACAGCAAGTTTCACCCTTATTCTAAATACCCAAATAAATATAACAACACAACAACACGCCACATAACATCAATAGAAATCCTGAAAGATAAAAATATGTGGCATATATGACAATAGCTCCATATGCTACATTTTCCCCCTCTTACTTCCTGGTTTACCATTGCCAGAAAAGTCTTTAAACGGAATAAAACTGGAGGAAAGCCTGTCACATCAAGTCTACTCTTGTTTGACGCTGGGTCAAAGGTAGATTTCCCCAAAGTGGGGCCAGAAGTTAAAATGTCATAATTGTTCGGCAATTTCTCAGCCAGCAGACAAAAAATGTTTGGCTTAGGAGTACAGACAATAAATGGGGGAGGGGGGAGGGGGGGGGGGCAAGGTGGGGTAGCAGAAGAGGTGCAAAGAGAGGGAGGGGTTGATATTTGATAGAATCACTTGAAGAACATAAGAAATGTAGATAGTTGATTTTAAACAGGTGTATACGTGATAATGTAGCATAGGATAAGCTAGCTGGGTTCATGAGGATCGGAAATCATCCATCACAAAGATTTAGTAGATCAAACACCAGTCTGTATCCTGTCTCAACATTTATTTCCTCTCATCATAACTTATCGCTCACAGCAGAATATGACACCAGTCTTAATCTCTCCACTATCATCTCAGGAGAGGAGGCCAGAATGGGTTTATCAAAAATCTACTCTTTTTTAAAAACCATTTAGGAGGGGATATTATTGCTTTAAAAAAAAACATTAGGGTGGTAATATTGTCTATAAAGCATCCCTCAGATCATATGATTATTAAAGTAACATTCCCCACAAAAGAAGACCTAATATTTGTTTAAATTATCATAGGGGAAGTACAATATCCTAGCAAGAATCTATTACAAGTATCATCATTCAGTCATTGCCACACTCTCTACTTGCAGACCACACTGAAAGCAACACCATCAGCCTCTGGGACAGTTTCAAAGACTACTCCTTGCTTGGAGCAGGTGCCCATCATAACTGTCATACGTGTCTGGTTTATCTGGGCTAATAAGTGTTGCACCCTTTCATAACGATACCCTATGCACCCATACCCTATCATTCCCTCTTCACTGCACTCAAAAGACTGAACTCCACCGAGAGATAAGAAGAAGAGGCGTGTCCCCAAAAGAAGAAAAAGAGAATATGAGATAATGCACTACTGGGCTTCAAACAGACAAATAGAGGAGGAAGGGGGGGGGGGGGGTGAGAGGAGACATATTTATTTTATGAGTGTGAAACTGATAAACTTGTTTAACCTCATTTGTAATTAAAGCCTGCTTAAAAGTTAAACCTGTTTAACCCTTGTGTATTAAAAGCTCTTACTAAAAGCTGGAGAATATATAAAACAAATCCAACTTGAACTTGATATTATTAGTGTTCATATTCATTTTCCTCTCTGTTCCTTATACAGGGTATTCTCATCAGTAAATAATACAAGGGGGCCCTGTGCACCTGGAGATTAGTTCACCAGTGTAATGTATGGTTCTTATTATTGGTTAAAGAAACTGTTTAGTTTTCTAGAGGATATGTAAAACTAAATATTTTGACTCATATTTTCCTGCCCATATCATGTCATCCCATGTCTTCATTGTTGCCATGGTTACCCACATCAAGGGACTGTAAGTTAAGAATCTCCAGCATCCTTTTCCAAATTGTCCAAATCAGTTAGATGGCGATTTTTAAGGAAACAAAATCCAAATGCGAGCAGAAAATCTGTCTTTCGAGGCAAAATAGAATAAGGATAATTAATTGGTTCAAAGAAAAACAGATGTTGTATTTTTTGCATATGTTGTAGGCAAATAGCAAACAGTCGTATAGCATTTTGGAGTTCTGTTTCATACGACATCAAGATATACACGCATGATAAGAAGAGGCAATGAGGTATTGAAGCCAAGTGGGCTGAATAATAACTGTCATATTTGTCGATGATTGCCGATTCTCGGAGGGGAAACGGCGCTCCAAATTACACTAACAATCTGATTAACACCTCACTGCCACGGTGTGCCTGCAAGCTATAAGCCATATTTATAAGCTGAAAGAGATGGGAGAAGAGAGAGAGAAGAGACGGGAAGAGAGAAAGACAGAGAGAGAAAGAGAGAGAAAATAAGGAGGTGACATATTAACAGAGAGCAAGACAATTAGATGAAGAGAGAGAGAGAGAGAGAAAGATAGATGGGGGAAGAAGAGAGAAAAAGAGGGGGAGTAGAGAGCAAAATTAATAATTTATATGCTTACAAAATATTGACTAATGGGTCCTACATAGAAACAAATTTACCAAACAGCTTCCAAAAGAGACAATAGAAAAATGACTGATGATATGGAAAAAAACATGAAGGAAAGTAACAACACACTTGGGCTAAAAGTTGGGTATTTATAGAACTTGATTGAATATCATACTTGGATAAACCATTTAAAAGTGAGAACGATGGGGTCATTGAAAGGATAAGTCACATTATGAACATTTCTTTTAGACAGTTAGGGAAAAGTAGAGAGAGAGAGAGACAGATCGAGTGCAACAGAGAGCTAAGGAGCGAAGAAATATTGAGAGTAATTGCGAGTGGGTAGGTGACATACATTAAACAAAGATAAGTCTTCCCCTCTCTCTCTCTCTCACGCATCTTACCTCCATTCAGCCTAGCCAAATTTATTGTATAGCTACATGAAAATAGTATATCTCTTCAATATAAAGTAATAATATTTTTTCTAGTGTGAACAACATATTTAAAAAAAATCATGTAACAAGATATCGAATAACGAAACAGATATTTCAGCAGGAATGAAATCTCAATAAAGAAATTATGGTCCATTTCTAATGTGAATATTGAACTGTGCGAAAAACTGCCTAACTATATAATGCTCTTTGTGAGCGAACACTAACCAGCTGTCATGTCAAATGACTTCTTCAAAACTCATTTCTTTTAATAAATGATGTTTCTTACTTTCTTTATACAATACTTTTTTCAAACATGTTCATGCCCCATTCACAATACAGTAATCCTTTACATGGCTTTCATAAACGCACATTTTGTAAAAAGTTTCCCTGGTGTGAATTGCTCTGTCATGCATCTACTGCACAAAAATAAACTCTGGCCCTGATGAAAGTGACAATAATCATCACTTCTTCTTCCGGATGTCTGCTTAGGTTTCGGTGTCAATTCCCCTTCGAGGGAAATATAGCATTTCAATAATTAATGCTCTTGCAACAAGCCAAAACAGCGCTTCTATCTTACCAGAGTAAAAGCTTATAACATCCTATTTTTTTGCTCCATTTGAAAATGGAGATGTGCAAAAGTACAATTCTCTTGAGTCCATTCACCCCGAATATTCATAACCATAAAGGAAGGAAAACATATTTCTTGAAATGAACTAGTTCTTTCTTCACCTATCCATTTTTATATTTTGTTTTCCCCTCTGCTGATCACACAATAACTTTGGAGAAAGACATTCGATAGCTTATCTCTGTCAAATTTTTAACTTGCGGCAACTGTGTCATGAAAAATGTATTCTCATAAGGTCCGATATAGAGGTTCACACTTTTCAATTTCCCAACAATAAGTTGTGTTTTTTAAAGTTATCATCCCCTTCTTTTATTCAATTGCTTAAAGGATGAAGTTGGCAGACAAGTATTGAAAGTTTTGTTGATTAAAGAAATTACTTTTGTATTTGGAATTGGATCTATTTCTTTCTGTATGAATCGTTAAAACTCGGTATGCAAGCGCTTAAAGTTTAAACTCCATAGTTGGGCATCAAGAACATTGAAGTATAACTTCTAAAGTTTCATCAGCAAAAGTTTCTTCCCCCCCCCCCCCTCTCTCTCTCTCTCTTTGTCTCTCTTCCCCCATCTCTCTCTCTCTTTCTCTCTCTCTTTGTCTCTCTATCTCTCTCCGTTCTTTTAATCAATAGCTGGAAGGGAGAAAGATGGCAGAAAAAGTCGAAATTTGAGAAAAAACGTGGAAAGCAGGATCAAGTTTCACGGAACAGCATCTTGAGTTGATTACTTCTCAAAATGTCTTCTTTTCTAAGCTTTGAAACGAAGACCAAAAGCAAGGGAAATCAAGGAAAAAGCCACAAGTGATGATAAATTAAATTATGGCCTACTTTTCTTCTCTCCTGAATTTCTTCTGCTGCTTCAAGTTCTATCAGGTGCGGTTCAGACAGTAGTTTTATATTACAATTTTGTGTCTCTGCTTTTGAGAAGAAAAAAACAATTTCTCCACATACCTGCATATCATACAATGAGGAGATGATAGCTGTCTATAATACAGTTGTTAAAAATTGTGCTAGAATATCAAATGGATGAAAGTGAGCTTGTAAATATCTTAGGAAATGTATAAAAAACTAAATACGTAAACGCCGATTTTTAGGAGGTATTTAGGATTGTCCACATCTAGCACAGATTAAGAAAACTATGAGGGAATGAATGCATAAAGCTCACATATTGCAACCCTTGCCTGATTTACGACAGCAACACAATTCTTAGTTCATGGTCATTTACAAAACAGCCACCAAGGTTAACGTTGCGTTTCCCAATCATTGGAATACGTCAAGGTATGAACGCAGCCACAACAAATATCGCAAAAACACAACGAGATGTTGGAACGCTAGCGGGTATTCAGGTTTATTCTATTATACCTACTCTCTACAGCCGCGGATAAAAACAAAAGCAGGAAAGAAAGGAGATGAAATTTAAGAGGACTTCGGGCAGCTTAATTGAGGGATATTACACCAAACTTGGACTTGATGATGCAACCTTGAGTGCATAACAGGAAAAGCAATGTAATAAGAGAAAAAAGTGGCAAAGATAGGAGATACTTTGCTACAATTTCTCCCTATGTTGCTCTTATACGAAGGAGAAGGACTATCAATCTATGTGGAGCTAGAATGGTGCTAATTAACCCTGTGTTTTGGGATATGAGTAAATGCCTACTGGCTCTCAAGAGAGGACTAATAAATTTGTTGTTGACAAATTCATTTTGTATGTTGTTATCTCTTTAGGTGTTATTATTAGTTTTGGTGTCATTGTCCTTTCTCTGTTTTTTGCTCAGCATTATTTTTAACCTGATAAAGCTTTCTTTTCTCATTATTAAAGAAGTATTTGCATTGGAAATACATCTTTAGCTTTGCTGGGGTTGCAACAAAGTGTGAGATATTTCTCAGTGTGTTATTGTAACAAAACAAAAAAAATTATACAGAGATAGTTCAAAAGTTCAATGGTGGGCCAAAATTTAATAAATATAATTTCAAATACTTCCTAAATTTGATGGCTGACCAACACTTGCAAAATCAATATAAATGCACTCTGAAGAATATCCCTCGTGGGCGATTTAGTCAATTTTCTCTCACCAAATGCTGATATGCTTTTGGGATGACTAAGAATCATCTCAAATCTATGAATATGGCTGACGATGGTTGAAGGAAATTATTATGAAATCATATCCACTTCAGGCCATGTTTTTCTATCTGTTATTTCTCCAAGTTTTAAATTTGTTTTTAATTCAAACTCCTCTAAAGATCTAAACATCAATTACTTGTCAGAATAAATTGCTTTCTTTCTGTACTTTGTCTGCTATTAGCGCAAGAAGGGTGTAACATGTAATAATCCATTAAAAACTCTAGAGTTAAAATTATTCTAGCTCTATGCTAAAGATTCATGAGAAACTATTATTGTCTGTTAAAAGTCATAACTCACATTATATACTTAAATGAATAGTTTACTACTTGAAATCTTTTTGGAAGCATATCATTCTTCATTTCCAAATTTCATACTGTTCATATTTCTACTTTATTTCGGTGTGATAGATATGGGGTTGAAACGCTATTCAAAACATTGTTGAATGGAGAGTGTGGACAGAAGGCCACGGGAGAGAGGTTTGGTATGGTATGTGAAGTGGATGTGACAGTCGCAAGCAGGGAGTGATATGATAGCGCAGTATCATCTTAAAGCCACGATACGCTGCCAAGCTTTCATGCAAGCCAAAATTGTTTCATTTACATGGAGGCCAACATGTCTCATAGGCTACATAATTTCTGTTTCTGTAATCTCAAGAATTCTAGTTTGTGTTTTGTCCTTTTATATGTTTTATACGCCCTACTTGTGCTTCAAAATGGAGGATTTGAAATATGACGCAAATGGATGAATTCTGAATTTTATGGAAGATTAGGTGAAAGCACCACTTAAAAGAAAACTGTCTAAAATCTATATTGATTCTCCTCCTGTTTGAGTAGTTCGAAATGCAGTTACTAGTCTTTACAAATGTTTACTTAAACTTTAAATTTCCATTTCAGGTTAAAAAAAGGTAGGACAAGATACACTTGGTATTCAGGTGTAATAATCTCTTCTTTTTTTTAAATCTCTCTCTGACAATTGTGAATAAACTAATGCTTTTAAAGGATGAATTTGTTCAGAGTTTGACAGAGATTGATACCTAGCACTTTTCCTTGGATCTGTGAGCAGCCTGAGCATTCTTTATCGTCATGACGATATCAACTGCTCCCTCGCTCCGCAGGGGGTGGGAGGAGTTGACTGCTAAGCCTGCTGTTCTGAAACATTGCAAAGTTAAAAGCCACTTTCAAAACGTCCCTGTGTTTCCCGCTGCCCCCGTTGACGAGTTCTATTTCTGGGGGTTACTCCCCCGCCCCCCTTTTAGACTACAAAAATAAGTTGTATGACTCTATGATAACTGTATAGCTATACCGTCTGTTTTGAAGACAGAAGGGTGTTACGTCTGTGTTAAAGTATACAAGTTAAGACCCTTCGGGTTCTGGCTCCAAACAGATTAAGACAAGTAATGAAACTTTGCTATTCTGAACATCGTATTACATAGACATTGTGCAGCAAAACTCAAGTTTGAGCATCGTTTTAAGTGAAAACCTTATAAAGAACCAGGGTCAAGTTCTCTTTTGAACATCAAATTGTACACAAAAATGTATAACTGGGTGGTAATTATTGTGAGCGAACACTGATGTCATACTAACTAACTTCTTCCAAACTAGCTTCTTTATATATTGTTTATTCATATGTTCTTTCTTTATACAATGTTTCTTTATAAACATTTCGTTGTATGACGTTGTTATTCTGTCTGTAACACTCCTGTTATCATAAAACAATTCTTTGTATGACGTTTCTTTACACGAGTTTCATATAAATTTCCTCTCGTCTGAACAGGCTTCAAATCTAATAATTAGCTGTCGAAACTGGTCTACTTAGGGCTCCTTTCGGTTAGTGCAAGGTGATCAGTGCCCACGCTGTGCTAAGCCCATTGGAGATGTACAATTAGGATGCTGGGACTGATGCATTTGGTATCCATCAAAACAATAATATATCAGTGACAATTTCACAACCATTCATTCATTCAATTGAAACACATCTTGAATACCTGTGGAATTTAGGCCAACGTACCTGCATGCACATACTGTGGCCGTATAGAGAGAATAAAAAGCTATACTCTTCTCTAAACTTGTTTCAATGTACAGTCTTTAAAATAACCTACTGTTCTCTTCGAATCAGTTTCTCTTCCCTATACGATATTTTCAAAACAATGACATGACAATGTTTATTTTGTATTGCTGCTCTAATTATTTTGCTTAAAAATAAGTGTATAATGGATTCTGTTGATGAGCAGTGTCAATATTTGTGTTACATTTCAGTACAAATTCATCATAATACAACAAATCCTGATCAAATTGAGAGAAAACATGAGCAGAAATGTGTTATCCAACCTTGTTATCTTCAACATGTCTCTTCAACTACATGCCTCAGAATTATTTTCAAATCATGAATGCACTTGCACGATCCCATCAGAAGGATTCTGATGGGATCGCCTTATATCTTGAGACGGTTTTGTTTTGTTTTCATTTCATATCAAAGACATTCAATCTCAAATTTCATATCTCTCCTTTAGCCGCCATCACCCTACCCCCCCCCCCCCCCCCAACAAAAAAAAGTAGAGAGCTAGATAATGTGGGTGTATATATGCTTTCCATCAGAAAACAAGACTAAGATATTGTCTTTTAAAAGCCAGCAAGGCATTAACTTCTATACTTCAACATGAAGATGACATCCTTCTGATTCTAAACAGACAAACTAGATAGATAACAAAGACATAAAACTGGATATTGTATGACCCAGGAAGATTTACAAAAATTGAAGAAAACGTGCAAAAGCGCTCTCCTCCGTCGATGCTTCTTTACTTTTTGTTGGGGTCGGATCAAGACCTCAGATGAGTTGAGAAATGAAGAATGACTTGTTTGAGTCCAGACTGGCAAGTTAAGATGGCAGGGTTTAACTCGGGAATTTCTGCTGCTTCATGCTTCCAGGGAAAACACTCTTGGCAACAATTTCGCTTTCCCCTCGCAGCTGCATGCACGAGGTACGAATTTGTCATACTCAATTTTTTCTGAGGGATAGCATGAAATGGTGGATTAACGGTGCACTTGCTGTTTACATTTCACATTACATGAGATGTCTAGTCATATTAAGTCAAGACCCCTGAAATGACATTATTTTGCAAATTTTCCTACATTTTCGTTAAACAAACACGAATTTCCTGAAAACCACAAATAAACCCCCAAAAAAGTGACTTTCTTTTTAATAGCCAACTGCAAAACACAATACCATAAATACGTTGTGTTGCATTAATGCTGAAAGAACATTCTGTCCAAAGTACACTTTATGCCTGTTTGAAGACCAAAAAAGAAATTGTGAAGGAATTTTCTAAATCGATTCATACATTCCTTTAATAAAAATATAAATGTCATATATGTTTGCATCTTTGTAATATTTACGGGCTCTATACTACTCCCGCAAATTGGACAAGGAGACCCAACATTCATACTGTGTTCTACCGGCATCTACAAGTCCCCAATTTTGACCATCAAAATGAGCTCTCTCTCAACAAAGCCTCTTAACAACAATGACAAACCAAAGACGATGTCACGATAACGAGCGAGATGAGCCGGCAATTTGACGCGGGGCCGCATCAGATCATATCAGGCCCGCTTCAAAGAGCAAGAAGCCGACAAATGAACGACAAAACAAACGGGACTAGATGGGAGAAAAAATATATATCGTCATGGTTTGTGCGGCTCTCCTCCGACTATAGTTCACACACATATAGACAAACACGTCTAATGGACCCCCTAATTTTCCCAAACGATTCCCTCCCTCCGTTGCCAGGGGCACTATCGTCATCGTGGCGATTTCAGCAGCGGGTCTTGGGTTGTGGGGGTAGATTACTAATGGCCAAACTACCTAGTTACCCAAGGAATGGAATCTGAAGTCAATGTTGACTTGGCTAATTAGACAAGTCACGCTTAATTAGACAACTCTCAGATGTGGGTCAGGTTACTCTGTCAAAAAAAGTAATTCAATTGCAATTGAATTATCTTCTATTCTTAAGATCAGATTCTCAGATTAAATATTTGGAAATATTTGGAAATGGAAAGGGAAGACGAAGAGTGAGTATAGTATTCACGAAATAAATCAGACAAGGTAGATGATGTTAAAAAAGTGTAAATTGTTCTTATGAAATATACACGACAACCTCAAAGGCTCTCCTACACCGAATCAAACTGCTCATATACATGTGCATATATTTTGTCTTTCCAATATATGCTTAAAAACATTGCAAAATATGAAATGTAAATCAAGCACTGCAAAATGCTTTTCATTTGATAGGTAGAAAAGCTCTCTTGATATGTACATGTTTTATAAA
Organism: Strongylocentrotus droebachiensis; assembly: GCA_035222895.1. Classification (NCBI taxonomy): domain Eukaryota; kingdom Metazoa; phylum Echinodermata; class Echinoidea; order Camarodonta; family Strongylocentrotidae; genus Strongylocentrotus; species Strongylocentrotus droebachiensis. The sequence continues at coordinate 79,601 of JAVYIG010007812.1, forward strand.
GAGGTCCTATAAACTTAATTTTTATTTCCATACTTATTGGACCGTTTTGTTTAGTATACCCCTTTTCTTTGCAGAAATTCACTCTTATTTTGTACAAACACCTGTTGAAAGTGATGCCATCTTTTCCAGGACACTGCTAATGCAACAGGTCTCTTTAGTCCTTTCTAGTCAAGATGGTAAAACTGCTCGCTATCAGATGCATTTAGACATTTTCTTCCCGCAAAAACACCGCTGTGTTATGCTTCCCTTACCTCTAAATCCGAGCAAATTCCATGCCCAACAAAACAAATTGTGTTTGCTGCCCCCGCAAGCCCTCGTCCGAACAGCTGATCGGTGAAATTGAGATAACAATAACAGCGAGAAATATCACGGATCGATGGTTGCTCTCAAGCCAACGTAGGACAGGGATGCAGAGCGGTTTACCTGTACGCTCACTCACGCATGATTTGTTCTTTCTCTCTCTTTCTATCCGTCTATCCCTCTCTCTCTCTCTCTTTCTTTCTCTTTCTTTCTCTTTCTTTCTCTTTCTTTTGTCTCTCTCTTTTTGTCTCTCCATCTCTTCTCTCTTTTTCTTCTCCCTCTCTTTTCTCATTTTGGTCTCTCTCTTTCTCTCTGTCCCTCCCTCTATCTATCTATCTATCTATCTATCTATCTCTCACTCAGTCCACTCTCCTCATCAACATATCTGCAATGTCTTTTATTTTCTTACACCCACTCTCATTTTCTTTATCTCTACTATTCACTAGTTCTCTCAAAATAATCTTTTGCATATTTCTTTTTACAGAAGCATATATACCCCTCGAATCACGAGTGGTCTATGTAATCTTTTACATTTTGGTCTGGATCTTGTTGTAATGATGTACAGTACACAACTTCTAGTACCAGGTATATATGCGCTGGTCTTTCACGAAAGCTCATGACCAACTTAGGTGAGAAACCATTTCAATGCAGTTACAATTTTAATCAGAAATATACAAGCACCCCTCAAATACTCAGAGGGACAATTTTTAACACAAATGCAACTCCTTCCTTCAAAAAAAAATGAAGACAGATGAATTAGTCTCTGTTACCCCTCTGTTTAGTACTAATAGGTTTGGACGCACGAACCACCCATCTCGCTATCGATCACGCGACCGGAGCGTGAGAAGTTTGACATTCCTAATGAGCCTAAGCCGACAGCACATTAAGACGGAGGATAAGAAATGATCATCGCTATAAGCCCTGCTGCAGGGTAGGGAAGATATCTGACCCCTGAAACGATACGTCAGAGGGTAATTCTCACAAATTACTTCATTTTCGATTCCACCCCCCATAAATGTCGCTACCGATCTTGTCTTGTTTATTAGTGCACCGCAAGGACATAATCCTTCACCTTCAGTACGCTGCGTTTGACTTACATTACCGCTCTTGTACCTGTTTGGTACATACATGCAATATGCCACAAAAAGGCATTTGCTTGTATGCATTTCAATGCCAGTAGGTGAACTTGTTCTCCACAATTCATGTTAAATTAATCAATTAAAATTATTCAAATTTGAAATCCCTAGCTGAATTTTAGATATAGGCAAAAATATGACTGTTGCTATAGAGATGTCACACTAAAGGCCGCAAAAGTTCTTATGGGGAAATTAACAATCTGAAAAATATTTCTTTATCAGAAGGTATTGAATATATCCAAAAAAGTAACCATAATGATTTCAGTCCCTAAATAAATAATACAGTTCTTCAAATTTTATTCAACAAAACTAAGAGCAGCAGCATGAACAGTATCGCTCTTGGTTTCTGAAAGATTGCATGAACTTCAACAAGGTCATTTTCGACTCTGCTGTGAATCAAGTGTGAGGCTAGATATCTCATGCAATTTTAATTAGCAAAGCCTGGTGTAATACGAACAAGCAAGCGCTATCGCTTTAATCTCGAAATCGTCAAATTAATCATGCATATGGGTCTTTTCAGTCCGAGAGGTGAAATCAGGTCACAAGTTGTCATTAGTTACAAAGGGTTGGTCTTTTGACTCTATTTAGCGCTGGTTGTAATTGGCCTAACCACAAACATGCGCCAGGCGGGCAACCCAGACGGGTTACTGTATTCTCTTATTCACGGGTGCTCCCTTTTTATATTCAGTTTGGGTTGGTGTGTCGGACATTGCGTTCTCTCTCTCTCTCTCTCTTTCTCTGTGAATTCTACCCCAAAATATCAATTTAAATTCTCTTTGAACAGTTATTTCTGCCCTCCAAATGCAGATAATACAGAAATTAGCAAACAAACCAAACTACTTAGAATCAAACACTATTCCGTATCTGTTTCCATGCTTATTTGGAATTGATATTGATTCAATTTTACATGAAAGATATATAAATGTAATTTCTAAAGAGCTTTGCATTAGGTAAATCAAAGAGTAATATATTAAGATGATACATGCATCTACTTTGCAACTGTGACATGCCATTTCTACATTTCTAAAAAGAAATGATCAAGTGTTGCAAAAGACAAAAACTGCCATAATTTCCCCCTCTGTAATCTTTCACCCCATTGGTTGCGCCCTCCTCCCCCAATCCAGCCCTCACCCCCTCTCCTTCACAAACTCACAATATGCTAAATTTGGTTTCCCATTACGAGATGAACAACAACTCCAGGTTCATAAAAACCCAGAGATATCACAATCCATTCTCTGATCAACGAACCCTCACCAGCTCTTCACCTCCTCCACTAATTCCAATTTCTCATTCCCCCTAATGACTCCATCTCCCTCCCACCTCCATCCCCCTTTTATACAATCACACCTCCGCTATACACATGGCTATTTTTCATTCAGTCTAATACTCTAATTAACCTTTCTAAAAAATTGACCACAGCGAAATATGCCCTATCGCTGCCATCAATACCTATCTGTTCTTTTATTGCAGAAATATTTTCCACAATTGGCAAAAGTTCATGCACCCGCACAGAGCACCATCCATACTTCACAAATAATGCAACTTGATCCACTACGTAAACAATAACTCTCATCATGGCTGTGCATAAAACAAGTTCGTCCACACTTGAGCGCCGAAGTGCATCCATCCAGTATCCACGTTCCTCTTCGATACCAGGGGTTTCTCCCAAGTTCGATGACACCATTCTGAACCCGTTAGTCCATTATCACTTAGGCTGTGGTTTGACAGTGCCGACATGACTTTCCAGTCCTCATAAAGGGGGGAAATATTTTGATCAAAGTCAAAGAGTATTCACAGACATTGATACAATGACTGCATAGTTCATTTCTTACTCATATTTGGAAATATCAAATATTAATTATTTTGAGTCAATTTCGATTTTAAACAGCCTATTGAATTGGAAAGGGTTATCTGCAGTTAGATATGAACAAAATAAAGGTATACTTCAAAAACCATTGCAATATCCTACTGTTTTACCATCAAATGAAGATTGGACTTGTCATTTAACATCATAAATTAATTAAAGACAACTGCATTCTGCTGTTTATCTTAATTCTGTTTTCTCACTTCATTCATCAGTTTGCCTCATCCTTGAGCATCACCCTTTTCCTCTTTCCTCATCTAATTTCATCTGGAATAATGTAGGAAGGCAATATTATAGAAGTGCCAGCAGTTTTTTTTTGTTTTGTTTTTACTGACAACCACAGTGCATTGAATACCGACAGGTCGGCTACATGCAAATGGCACTTGTTTTATACACGTTCTGAACACTGTAAAATACACTGAAACAATACTTCTCATGAAGGCTGCGGCATACCACGTTCGCACTTATCTCCGATCAAAATTTGATGGGCTTCCTTTAAACACAGGGAGAGAAACAGCATCCCCTTCCCTTGTCTGAGGGCCAGAATGCTGGAGCCATGTTCCCATGCATTTTACATGAGCGCTGTGACAAACGTGTGAAGACAGCGCTGCCTGCACAGAGTCAAAGGCACTAAATCACGGAAACGCTTACAATAGGCAGTCACAAAGATATGAAGGCAATACAACTTACAAGGTTGCTAGTCTCTATGTCTCATCTTTCTCCTCCACCCCCCCCCCCACTTTATTCCATGTTTATGTCTATAATTTCTCTTTCCATTTCTATTTCTTTTCCCTTATTTCTTCTCTCTTATTTTCCCATTTTTTTAATTCCCTCTTCCTCCAATAATGAATTTTCTCTCTATTTCTCATTCTGTTCTTTTCTTAACTATTTTCTAATACTTGTTAATCTTTTCCCCTCTTCCATTCCTTCTCTCTCTCTCTCTCTCTGTATCTCGACGTACCATACCATCATATCATTTTCCTTACCAACTTTCCATTCTCTGCTTTTGTGTCATTATCTATTCTTAATGCAAATACCTTTCTTCTTTTTGTAATCCTCAAACATCCATGCACACCCCTCTTCCCAAAGCTTTCGTTTCTTGATAGCAAATTATTCCTTCGTCTTAAGAATTCCCTTCCCTTTCCTAATCACCATTGCTATTTCATTTCACTGCTCTCTCCTGATAGTCCTTAGCATCCTGAAAATTCATTGGCCATTTATATTTAATCCAGCCTCTGCCCTTGACCGAAGTACTTGTCCTTTTATCCTCCTCTCACTCTTCCATCATAATAAAAAGGCAATATCTATGGCAACGGCAGTCCATGAACTTTAGAATTGTGGAGGCGAGTTTCTCAAATGATAAGCAGTTGGTGATGAAATTAAGATTCAATACAAGGTAAAAACACAACAAGGGATACCTATAGTAACAGAAGTCCTGAAAGATAGTAGCTGTGGACAGCTTTGACAGACATTAAATATTAAAAAGGTGATCAGAAGGATGCATTGAAATGCATTTTCATTATTTTGCTATTCATCCACAAAAAATCATTAACAAAATCATTCTAGAAACTTGTTCTTACCTGTTGTTTGAAAGCAGGTCCAAGATAGTAGAAGACAGATCCGGCCAAAGTAATATGCAAGATAAAGGAAGATAGAGAGAGCAAAGAATTAGAATTGACTGCAATAATACATAAAATGGCTGATAAACAATGGTTTCATTAAAACAATACGGAACACTAAAGTATTTCTGAAATGTGTTGTATGCATTAATTGCAAATAGCAATATTGGAAAAGAATGTTTTGTTTTATGAGATATATTAGTTAAAGACAGAGATATTGAAATTATTTTTGTTAAAGCAATTTGTGGCTAGCAATTTGTGACTAACAATTAGACAACTCATGCTTGTGGAATGCGTACAATTGTTTTCCAGCTTGTAAATTTTACATCCTGGAACGTGATCTATCTGTTAATTAGTGCATGCTGGAATCATTAACACCTCGCAGGCCCAAAAAAGAACACAAGATTCTACCAAAGACCCATCATTCATCCCTTCAAACGGATGAACCATCATGAGAGATTTCTGGAGGACGGAGGAGTGACAGGGACATAATTGGCCGGTCGTCCCTCGTGATCGGGCCCTCGTTTGCTGGCTCGTCCCTCACCGAACTTAATTGGGATTTCAGATGGGACGCTTGAACGGTCTACCTGCAATGACCATTAAGTACATACTTGGCAATTAGGTTTTGTCGCGCTCCTGTGGGGAAGTTTGTCGCGGGACTAGCTGACGGAGTTGATGAAGGGGGAATGCCGGGTCTTGTTGGGTGATAAAAGATACCAGTCGGTCGGTCGCGAGGATTTATTGTCTTCCGTTATTGTGTTCACGCGGAACTGAACATGGGCAAGGACATAGGCCTGAATCTGGATTACTGGTATAACTGTTGCAGATGGTATTACGTGGTAGAAGAATCGTGACGCATCATTAGATTCCAAAGGCTGATAGACAGCGAGGTTACACGTTGCATCAAAGTTTATGTGCACCATCTTCATACCTATGTGTATATAAATTTTCAAGATAGTGCACATTTCTATCCATGCAATAAACCTTCAAAAATGGTGATGAAACAAAATAAGATTAAATATGTACAGTAACAGTTTCATTCCAATAGGATGTAAAATCATTACCAACAAACCAAACCATTGCCTCATTTCACATTCAATTATTAACATATTACCTCCTTTGCAATACGTCATACATGTCAAACTAGTTTTTTTAATTAATTTGCAATTTCGCCCCCATTTTGTGGATGTATTTAGTAAACAAAATCATCAAAATCGTGATCATCATAACTTTTCCCGATGGCGCTACCGAGTCTTGTCTATCCGCCCATCTGTAGCGGTTCATAGCGCAACGAAAACCCTCACCCAGCCTCTACAACCAAGGGTATAACCATCATAAGCGTTTCACCATCTGTGAAACCAGTCATGCATATACTGTAGATGAAGTAATCCCCTAAACAAAACCATCAAAAGCAGTCAAATGGATGATATTGAACTTCAGATTGATATTAAACTCCAATCTCATTGCTTATAGATTAACTAGGAAAGCTGTGTGTCAGTGTTAGTAGCTGCATAAGAGTAAAAGCTGACCAGTATATATTGCTTCAGGTGACTAGCATCTAATAATCTGACATTTGCTCCGGAGACAATTTCTCCAGGAATTACATCTTCTAAAATAAAGGGCTCTCGTTAGGGTTGATGTAAGGTTTCAGGTTGGGTTTTAGGTGAGGTTTAGTGACAGAGTTAGTGACATGGTTAGGGTTGTGGTTAGATATAGTGTCAGGTCCAGGGTTGAAGTTAGGAAACAGTTTAGCGTAGGAAATTCACTGAAGGGCAACCATTGCGGGAGCATGTGTCGTAGTACCCTTTGAGCTAACAGAACATTGTCATTAGGAGGAGTGGCACTGTAATTGAAAATACACAGAGGTCGCCACCGTTCACGTCCTACAACTAGGATAAATAGCTCAAATGTAGCGTGTCTTCATCAATATTCGAGAATTATAGCCCTAGGATATTTACATCCAAATTACTCCCAAAAGGCTAATGTATGACAGACCACATAATGGGTAGAGAGCTAAATGGTTTCATTTTAATATGTCAATAAAGAATTTCTATTTTTTACAACGGATTGTCATAAATTAAGACACATGTGCATACATCTGACACATAATTCGCTTTATCAAGCATGTTGTATTCATATTCTTATAATGTTGTTGGAAAGATATATAGAATTGTTAGGCTGAATGGATATGATTAAGAAAGAAGTTGTAAGCAAATAACAATACATGCTTCCCTCTTTATCTATCTTCTGTCACATATTTTTCTAACATTATTCCTTAAAGATCAGAATTCAAACATCTCCCTTTTAGAATACCTTTAGTTTTGGGCGTTCTTTCACGGAAAAATTGCTGGCGCCCTTGCCTAAATCGATCAGCCGAAAATCCATCAAGTTGGGGATTACGCTTGTCTCTCTTGCAATCAGTTGTTATAGAACTAATGTGTGCATTTCTTGAAGTAAAAACAAAGGTTTCTTTTCAAAGCCCAGTCCCGTTTGATTAATGCGAAACAAATCCTCCAACGACATTACAAAATCAACAACAATTTAGCAAAATGAATACAAAGCACGAGAACGGAGGAAAGAAATATTTCCTAGAGTGTCTAGGAACGGCTCGAGGGCTATCAGTCATATGTTCTGAAAAGTCTACCCCCCTCAGTGGTCCGACATAGATATGCAATGTGACCCATTGTATACCTGTGACAATCGTGTGAGCTCGCGAAAAGAAAATATTGATAGAGAAGAGAAAGGGGTAGTCATTAGTGCTATCATGCCGCGAACAAACGAGAAGGGGTAATTCAATTTTCGTTGGTAATTCCGGTTTTGTCGCGACAGGAATTAGAAATAATTTGATCGTCGCTAATGGAGCCAGATGTTAAGCCAAGACTTACGAGTCTATTGTGCCTTCCCGCAACTCTGTTACCCTCTTGAATCCACGAACAACAAATTCATGCATTCCGGACGAGGCCCGGGAGAAGTCATGGGAGAGTTCGTGCATCACGTTATTCTGTTCGTTGATAATACGGCATTGTTGATCGGCGACAGACCTCTATGATGGATGGGACACGTTTACAATGCGCCCCACTGTCATGGGCTCGGGGGCATAAAATTGCAATATTTTTGCAGCCTATTCAGCGATTCCATTATACTGTACCCCTCTTTCGATGCATATGCCATCTCTCTCTCTCTCTCTCTCCCTTCCTCTCTCTCTCTCTCTCCGTAAGTGCCTTCTCACCTTCATTTTCTTCCTAATTCCTCTTCTTCATCTCTCAATCTTTTCCCCCCTCTCTCTCTCTACTTTTCTCTCTTTTTCTCCAATGATTCCACAATATGCAGTTTCTCTTATCTCTCCTTTTAGCATATATATGCCCATCTCTCACACCCTCTCTCTCTCTTTCCCTTCTCTCTACTACTTCTCTCTCTTTCTCTCTCACTGTATCCCTCTCCCTTCTCTCAACTTCTTCTTTCCCCCTCTCTCTCTCGGTACATGTTCCTACATGTAAAGAGCTTCATTCCGAGGGGGTATAGGCCCTACAGCTTCAATAGAGACTGTCGCACTGATTTTATCACCCAAGCATCGGGAACAGTTTCAGATCGATCAGCCGGTTCTTTTGTCGCGTTACCCCTTTCCAAATGGAAACAATTCCGCTGCCAGTGTTAATTCTCTTCCCTCTTATTTCATCGAGTCACATCTCCGCAGTGCAACAATGGGAAAGTTCACGTGTATGGTTGACTTGTGGGCAAATTATTGTTGGGACCTCGCTCGCAAGTCAGGAAACGTTTCTAGCCATAAAAAAGGTTTAACGCTCCCTTCTTTCCTTTTTCCTACAGTATGTATACCGGTACAGAATCTGGCAGCTGCGTGATGGCAATGGATGATGAATGAGTTTGCGAAAATCTGATCTGCCCTGAGCAGTTCTTTTGATTTTCCTTTAGATTTCTTTCATCCAAAGGTGGTACACACATAAAATGGCGCCTGTGGTATTCCGTCGCGCAAAGACGTGGCTCCATATTTCATACAAGCTATGACTATTTCAGGCCTTCGGAGCTCTTTGAGTTTTAGCCTCTGTGATGCACAATAGCTGCATGTAAGATGCAGGAGGCGCTTTTGGCTGGTATGATCTTCAGTCAGTCTCTCCTCCGTCTTGAATGCATGCAGAAAAGGATTTATGTGTCTCTTTTTCATTGGTAGATTGCCTGGTAATCCTCCCCAACTCTACCACCGCGGCATTAGATGACTTTTTCCGTCAAAGACGCATCAGAGAAGAAGAAAATATGCTTTCTAAACCTCTAACCTTTTTTCCCTCTTCTCTCATTTTTTTTTTTTTTTTTGCTGTCTTCTTAAGATTGATGAATACACTCCTTCAAGCCGTACCCTGGGAGAGTAAATCCTCAGAAAATGATAAAAACTCATCAAAATATTCTCCTTTCTTCAGAAGAGGATATAAATATGCGTGCCTAGATGGAAACAAAATATGCTGATGCATACCACAGGTAAAACATCGAAAGACAAACCACTGCAATACCCCAGCTCTGACAATTTTTCTTCTTTCGGTTTTTGCAAGCCAATATCTTTTTCATTGCATATAATAAAGATTAAGCTGGAAGCTATATAAGCCCTTTCCAACTTTATTTTCTTAAGGAATCTCTTTTTATGCAATACATATTTGGAGTTTTGATAGTTTTTTTTATTCCCCTTTTTTCTTTTTTTCCTTCAATATATTCAAGTTAATTCAAAAGTCATTGGATTCTGAAATTTTTCTCATTTCCTTCCAGTGAACATTTCTAAGTATAGCAACAAAAAGCGTCTTAATTATAAACAGTCTGTTTAGAACACAAAGGGCATTTAATGTATAAGAGTTAATACCCTTCTTGCTAAAAAAAAAAAAATGGATGTAATATAGTATGGTGAACTTTTCTGTTCAGTGTAAAAAAAAGAGATTCTACTTTTCTTCATATACGCTCTCTTTCATCAGGACAAGTTGGATCACAACATCTCAATAAAACCGTTACTGTACAATTTTTTTTTTTTAAACCTTGCTTTACTTGTACCTGTCTAACTACTGTACACAATTTAAATTTCTTCTGAACTCAAGAAAGCTACAGACCTAGAGCTATTTATTTCACTGGAGCCATAGAAAAGTAACAGCTTCTAAAACCCTCTGAATACAATAGTTTGAGAAATATTAACATTTCATGAAAGCCTGCATCTTTTTTATTGCTTCTCTTTTGATACAACTGGCGACCATTCATAGCTCTACTATCAACAGAGTAATAGTCACTCTAAAGCAAGGTTATATCCTTCAGGCGACTCAAGCTTGTCTGCTTTTTGACACTCGACTGGACAGTTTCGTGACAGTAGGGGCCTAATGCAGAGGAAACGAGGTAAAATTTTGTGTGTAAAGGCTAGGAAGTATCATCAAGATTTTTCTTCCTATTACTTGCGTGTAGACAGTGTCGATTCCTTTAATGACTGAACAATAAATATTTGTCAGAATAATTTCTTCCCTTACGAATATCAATGATAAAATGAAGTTGAAGTAATGACAACATTTGCTCATATCTTCAGCATAACCCAGTGATGAAGAATTGAGTCAAATCGTAAAAGAAAGGCTGGATTTAATGCCTGAATCTTAATATATTTCACAATACCATTCACATGTTGTCTGCCGATGCTAGAGTGGCATTAACTCATAGCATTTTACAAAGAGTGCATTTAATTCTAGCTCTAAACAAAGGACTTATGCTTATTAATTCTCAAAAGGAACAGGATAAAGAACATGAATGTGCAGAGAAGATATTTTCTTGTCTTCTACTTTTAAGGCAACATCAATCTGCTCATTCGGGCATGCAGAAGAAAAAAAGGAACTCTGTTAAAGGAAGTGCCCCTCCTGCCACCCCCTCCCCCACTTTTTCCCTCCTATCTGATCAATTTTGTCTAGTTTGAAGGCCACTTTCCCAAGCACTGAAAAAAACTGTGGTCCAAGTTCAGAGGATCACATTCAAATGTTCATGACCCTGACACCCTTATTGTAGGAGCCTTTCAAGCCTCCGAAATTGATTGATTTATCGACGATTAACGCAGAGATACCCTAGATTTACCACATGCATTGTGGGTAAGTAAAATGTTCTTCATGTTTAACATTGAGGTTGTGAGACTTTGCATGGCCACAAACTTTCTTTTTCTTCCAAGAAAAGACTATATAGCATCTAATGAGAGGACATTAACTCTCTCTCTCTCCCTTAAAGTGTACCACTTATAGCGTGTCTGGCTCCAAGCATACAATGTATTGTCTAAGATTCCTTTCAATTAAGACAAAGTCCCAGAATGCTTCTATAATATCTGTTTTAATGTATTTACTCTTTCTATATTGATATTGTTTTTAAAGGGGAGGGGTGTAAAATTCTAAAATTTGACCAACACCATCAGCTTATGATATCTATTGAAAGATGGAGTAAAAATAGTAAAAATACCAAATACTTACTGAAATGGTAAAATTCAATCATCAAGTAAGTGAATTGAAGGGGGAAAATATATTTTGGTAGTGTGAAACTTAAATGTTTAAATCAAGGCATTAGCATGTATTCATATCCAAAGATCTAGCGCATATACATCCCAAAAGAGAGAGCAGAGACTGTGCATGCAGCATGTAGATGGAGAGAGCAAGACGGCCGAAGCAGAAAGTTTCAAGCCGGATTTACAACTTACAATCTGGCCACTTCTAAAATGGCGTTTGGAAACCCTTTAATTAATCACTTTGGACAGGAGAGGACAACAGACAGATGAAAGGGCTTAACAGCAGAGAGAGAATAACAGAGAAAGAGAGAGAGAGGGGGAAAGAGAGGGAGAGAGAGAGAGAGAGAGAGAGAGAGTCTGTTAAGAAATTCATGAAGGGGTTTAAAGGCTTGCAAGGTAGAAGGCATCTTCTTGGATTTTTTCATCACTCATCTTTTAGACCGGTGCTACTTTAATGAATATCAAAAGACAGCTTCCATTCTCATATTTTGTCAAGATGAGAAAACAAAGAAGGAAGAATTCTTTCAACTGAATTGCTAATCCGAAATAAAATTTGGTCATTGATGATATTTATTTCTAATTTCTTTTCATTTGTTCAAGAATTTACACTGCAAGAACTGTAAATGTAGAAAAAATCTGTCCCTTCAATTATACAAACAACATTGAATAAGTACTGCTCCATCTGAATTTATTCCTGAATGTTTGGCATAGAATGTACATGTAATAAGCGCCAGTCTGGAGAGCAGGCTAGCTATCGACATTCCACCATTCTAAGATGACAATAAACCAAGTACATTTGCTCTGCTCCTCTCTTGCCGCTTGAACATCAGCCAAATACACAGCACGGGCAAATTGCAGGCATTTTCACGCTATTCCGGACGCCTCGACGGAGGCCCACAAGCAAACATGTGTGTCAACATAATTGCTTTACTATCGATTCACCGGGCTTTCAGCCAGCGCTGCGGCCGAGGGAACGCTTTCCTCGCCAAACGTTAAAGTCCCCGTCGGGAGGTGCGCGCGGTGGAGAGCCCGAGAGAGGGCCAACCCTCGTTTTCCATCCATCATGCTGACGTAAAACCACAGCCCTCTCCCTCTCGATCGCACGACAGCAGGATGCGGTTGGGTTTGGAGGGGTTAAGGAAAAGCGGAATGTTATCGCGCTGTATTGACACTGTAGCGGTACATCCCTTGAGCAAGAGATAACAACTTGTTTCCTGAGTATGGGAAGAGACAAGATTAACCCATCGGCTGTCGCAGAAGACACCAGCTCATTCAGAAAGCAGGAGAAGGTGGGTGGGATGGAAAGTGGGTCGGTAGTCATTGATCGCAGGAGTAGATGCTGCTATGTAGAAGCCTTTCCAACTGAGAAGATCTGATATCTGATGCTACTCAACTTGAAAGAAACAAAAACTCTTCAAGGATTACCTGCAGTAAACTCGAATTCACATGACCAACTTGTAAGCAATGCAAAAGCATTCTAGAGTGATATAACTCTGTAAACATCAACATTTTGTTTGAATTATTAACTTATTTGAGCATGAGTGGCAAATTTTAATTTAATTTTTTTTTTTTTTTTTTCTTCTTCTTCTTTTCTTTTTCTTTCTTACTTTTTATTTCTCCAATGTCTTAATATTTCATGAATAATAAAACAGGATATCAAATAGCATTTGTCCTTTTGCTTCACAATTTCCGTTCCCAGGTACTTAAATATATGTTGCAATTTGTTCATGCTACGCAACCAGAATACATCAATTGGGCTTATCTAAGCCCCCCCCCCCCCCCCCCCCCCTTCTCCCCGCCCACCACCTCTTAAAAACGTTGTCACATTTCTTAGCTGTTTGCATTGACGGAACGCTGACATTTGCTCGAGCTCTAGCGTGCAGATATTGCATCGAGCCATTTCGGGTTGTAAAACTTAAAAAGGCGCGGGAGGATTATTGCGCTATTTATGTATCCCCTCAAGTCCTACCTCTCCCTCTCAAACTCGTCCCCCTCTCTCTCCCTCTGTTTCTCTGTCTCTCCCTCTCCCTCTTTGTCTCTCAAATAACTTAGTTTTCTCTCCTCTATTCCTGTTGCAACGTTTCTCTGTCCTTCTCTACATGTTTTTCCCCATCTCTTTCTCTGTCTCTCCAGCATCCCCATTCGACTGTCTTGTCCCCCTATATAGTGTTTGTTATGCAATTTCAAACATTTTGATTGTGACTTCTCAATTCTCAACTCTCTCTCTCTCTCTCTCTCTCTCTCTCTCTCTCTCCCTCCCTCTCTCTCTCCCTCTCTCATTCAACTCTCATCTCCCTGGGGTTACTGTTATCATTCTGAGATTTCATCTGCTACCCTTCAACTCTTATATCACTATCCCTCTCTCCCCCGTCTACGTCACATCTTCTGCTAAGCGCCAGAAGGGCATAAGCTCATATATTAACACATTTAACACCCTTCTAGCTCTGACACAGACGATACTATCTAGTGCCTATGCCATGTCATCATATAGTTACAAAGTGCTTTCTACACAAACATGAAAACCACAAGATCACAAACTACGGCGGCAGGTGCCACGTGAAATATGCATCAACTGGGAAGCGCTTGGCCCTTCCGGAATAAATAGTTTAGGACGTGCCCGAAAGCCAATCGCATCTCACCAAAGACATCAACAAATTGCAGGAAATCAGAGGCCTTTTATTTCACGTAGAACCTGTCCAAAATTACCCCAAGGTTAAAATATGACTGATTTATGACAAAGTAGACTTGAAATAGGAATGATATTAAATGAACTTCAATTTTATTTATATTTATCTATATTTTCCATTTTTCTGCATGATCTGGCTTTTTTGTTTTCTTTCTTTCTTCAGTTTCAGAGATGATACTTCTCAAGGACCTAATTATCCTAGTTGTCCATGCATGTATATAATCAGAAGACTCAGTATACTTTAGCTCTAACAAATACAAGAAAGTGTAATGGCACAATCCTTCAAAACAGATGTTTAAATGGAGAGGGTATACTGTCAGTGATTAAGGGAAATAAAGAAAAAACTGAAAAATGTCCTGTCGCCTGAAGGCTTTGACAATAATTACAATATTAACCCCATTTGAATGGATTGATTAATAGATAATTACAAATTTTGACGACACCTCTTAGAGGATAAAAGAAAAGAAGTCCAGTAAACATATCAATTCAAATGTAAATTCTTAAGTTCGTGATTAAAGAACAAAGGCATATACGCCGTCTCCAAGATAGTAGCATCAAACACTCGTAAAAGTTGGCTGTAAACTCTGCTGCCACCAAGTCTGACAGCGAGTCCATGTTTCCGACCAAATTTGTTAACGATCCAATGGCCTTGCAAAACATGGGAGCAAGAAAAAGCAAAAAAAAAATCAACAAAAAGGAAAGAGTTTGACAGCGCTGATGGAGGATGTGGTGATAGTTGAAATGTAATATGCAAATTTTCCAGACATACTGGCTCTCGCGTTGTACTACTCTGAATGGTCAGTATGGAAATTAGGATCTAATGCATGATGGTACACATTAAAACGGAATAGTTAGACGGATGGATAGGAAACTGCTATTATGTTGAAAATGATGATCCTCACAGAATTTATGAATATTTTAGGGAAAGGCATACAGATGCTCCAGAAGCAAAAGCGAAGTGTGGAAAATGTCCCAATTTTATACATGGATGGGGAAAATGTTGATGTAATTACAAGCAACTGTGAATGCATTGGTGGCCTGATTTATGTATTTGAAATCGACTAGGGGAAAATGAGCTTGGCTTAAAGTGCATGACTTTTTTCTAACAACTCTGAAACATTTCTTTGTATTCTGAACCCGTAGGTCATAGCCAAAGTGTAGCAGGTATCATATTGCAAGAAAGAGGAATATGACTTGGCGAGGCTGGACATTCATCAAATTAGGCAATAGTTGGAATACAAATGAGCATGATTCATTCGAGTTGTACAATAAGTAGTACATTCGGGTTCAAGACAGAGAATCCTAGATCGCCGCTGATGATAAAAAACTTCCCTAACTAAAAAAGGATGAGTTTTTCATATTTTTCACTTGCTTTTAAAGGTAGGCGTTACTACTGCAGCTAGAAGGGATTAGACCACACAGCAAGCCAACAAGGTCACTGTGACAGGTGGCTATCTCATTAACTCAGCTCTCATTTAACATAAGAAAAAGAGGATCATGGGGGACCAACAGGCACCGATTTGGGAAGTTTTCTATATAGAGGGAGCAAGTAGCTACAAGTAGGACAGTGTGCCTTTAAACTTACAAAAACCGAGTCAAAGGTGACATTTTGACAAAACACCTATACATATTCCCTTTTACTTCAATATACACATACAGAGATAAGCCTGCAGACATTGTGTCTAATGCATAAAACATGAATTCTCCCTCTTCTTTTACTTCTCTTCTCCTTCATCCATCCCACATCTCATCTTGGATTCCGTGAGCGGACTCGACACGCCATCCAACAAGATAATTGTAACGATGAAGCCCCCGCCGGCATATTTTGCTGCGTGATATTTACCCTTTTCGAAGCCCAAATGTCATTATACATTTGTCTCAGAGCTTTTCTAAACCATTATACTTTGCTGGATATGCGGGGATATTAAAGATGAAGGTCAAAAAGTTTCAGTTCTCCCTTTCTCCCTTGCCTAGTTATCTGAAATGTTCCGCTAAGACCTTCAAAATGAAGAGCTACTTGGTATTCAATATCACCGCATTAAATGTCAATGGTTATTCTACTTCAATTTAAGAAACCTCAGGATGATCCCCTATTTGAGATGAGGACATCTTGCCCATATTAATAGCTTATAACTAGTTTTCAACTTCAGAGAATATGTTATCATAGGAATATTATGACAAAAGGGCTAATGATATCTTTGAGTTACCTTGGGGTTTAACAAAAATTGAGGGCAGGTCTAAATGTATAATGTATATGGTGTTCTTTACTTCTCACCGATGTAGCAACAAAACATCATTACACTTCTATATCCTCATTCCTCAGGCTCATTTTCATTTTATGTCGCACTTGATATTTGCTTTACCCACAGAAACTAAAGTAGAAATGGACAAAAGTCCCTTCTAGCTATGACAATTAAAATAAAAGTAAAATGCAAATATAGAGTCGTAGTGGGGGTCAAGACACTCCAAAATAACACAAGTCTTTGAAAACAATTTCATTAAATACCCTGAAGAAAATGGAAACTAAAAAGTTGTCACATGTCTTCATCAGGAAGGTAAATCTATCTCTAAAGCCAGACTTGTATTTCTTTGAGTTTTAGAAAATATCAAGACATAGGAAAAGATACAAAATTGTAAAAATATAAAGAAACCACTTCCTTAATCATATCTCCCGGGCATTTTTTTCTTCATGCCATTCAAAACTTTCCTCTTTGGCTTTTGGGCATTCACACAAAGATATGAAGAGAAGGGAAAAAAATCACCCATCATATCTCCCAGACAATTTGTCCACGCCATATTTATTTTACCTTTTTTTCTTCTTTCCTCATTTTTCCTTCTCTTTTTGGATTCCGTCTTTTTTAATCTACTTTTCTCCCCACAGACAGATGGTCAGAGGACCTTGGCAATTAAACTTGAAACTAATGGTTGTTATGTCTCAAGGAAATTGGACAAAAATGTGGGAGCACGCAAGCCTTGAAGGGTACAACTCAGCCTGCTAAATGTCAACACTTTTATGAGGGTTCATCCCAGGACAATGGCTTTTTAGTCTTTTCTTTATTCAGATGAAAGATACACAAGACTATAAATAGTTGATTGTGATGGGTGCGTTTACACAACTTAAT